>JAANYP010008573.1:0-38783 GCA_020465985.1 Centrapalus pauciflorus
CCTTATTGTTTGTGGCATTATCACATTTGTTATGAAACATGCCTTCATATGAATCTAATTTTTCGTGTTATTCAATATTCTTCGATATAACCTGATTATATTTGAAACCTTGTGTGGTCGTAGCTTGTGTTCTGACTTTTTTTTGTGATTAAATTCTAGGATATGTGATATATTAAACTAATAACCCCATATGAGGGTGTCATTGGTGCACCTATGTCCACCACTTATCATTCCACGTCTACTTTTTTTGCTTTGATTAGAGCTAATCATTGAGTTTAGAATTTTGAATTTGTTTGTCATGGACTCATGGACGGCGCACGGTTCCCAACGTCTCATATTTGTTGGATACATTTGGAACGTCTTTTTTGCTTTGATGAGAGTTAACCATTGGCTTTAGCACTTTTGAATTTGTTTGTTGTGGACTCGTGGACAGTGGCATGGTTCACAACACCTATCTCATATTTGTTGGACACATCTGGATCCGCACGTCCAATACACAAGCAAGATATGTTTGACTATTACTTCTTCTGCCAGCGTGACATGATACACATGTACATGATTATTTATTTAACTCAGTTTGACATTATTTGACTTGCATGATATTTTTGCAAAAAAAAAATAATAATAATGAAAAATTTTAGCTATTTAAAATCGGGGGTTTTATGATTAATTGATTATGGTTTGTAAAATTGTATGCAAGTATCCTTCTTTTGTAGGAAAGATTCCTATTTGTTATTATTAATGAGTAATTTAGATATTTTACTAATAAATAAAATAAGCTGTGTCCGAAAACGCCACATATTATTTTAGCATTCGGGATAAGATACATGATGCATTTGCTCTTTATTTCTGCAGACAAGTCATAAAAGCAGACAGAAATACACATTTTTCGCTACTCTTGGTGCATACAGTGTCTGTTTATGAACAATCTCCTCGAAGGATCTTTAGGGATGAGAGTGTGTTTTGGATGGCGACAGTTTCTTTTATTTGTGACCCTTGTTTTCTTTTTCACACATTTTCTCTCAGGTTATTATTTTTTCATGTGTTCTATCTGTTAATTTATGCTCTTAATTCTTTTCATCATAAAAACCGAAAGTTACTTTGTATCTCAGTTTTGGAGTTGCATCAGAACTCAAATGTTAAAGATTCACACCAAAAGAAAACCAAGAAATTTAATCATCTTGTTTTTGGGCCTGCTGCTGGTGAAGGCTTGCCAAATCGTTTACAATGCAAAGGTATTCATGAACCTTTGAAGTATCAAATACCCTTCATGGCATATTAAATTTGCTATATGTTTTTCATGGAAGTGTGTAAGATCTTCAGAAATCTTAACAATTTCCGTTTTTGTCCAAGTGTGTTCTTCTATTAAAATTTCAAGCTATCTATGTTTATTGTCATCATTGCATATTCTTAATGGAAGTTCACAGGTTATCTGTTATTTTATCATATAGGGCATATTGTTAATTTTACAAATCAGCTTATTGGCAGTTCGCAAGTTTTCTTTGATTTCTCAAGGAAGGGCAATTTGTAATATAACAAAATTTGATCATTGTGCCATGTATCAGATTTTAAGTTGCAATTTTGTGGCATAGAGGGGTTTCAAATAGTGGGTTTATGACTTTATGGGTAAAAGTAATCAGTTCTAGTTTATCGCAATAAATAGTAGCAAGATTATGTACTTGTCTAACAATACAAAAAAGACAAGTGTTATCTTATTCATCTACGATCTATGTAGCATATACCTCTTGAATCCCTCTTTGTATGTTTTTTTCCTTGTATTCAGTCACTTGAATTAATATTACATGATTGCAGGTATCAAGGCTCTAAACAAGACCCATGCATCCATACCCACCAACTTTTACAATGGTGATGGTGTTGCCTTCGTAACCGTTTTTACAATTTATAACTCTAGCATTGATGGATCAAGTGACACTACTATTGTGGGGAAAGTTCCGTACTCCAAGGTGGGTCGGTCAATGGCTGTCTTGGATACATTCATAAACTTTATACAGGTACATCTCAAATGCAATCCATGTTGTGGTAAACTTGGGTTGCCTTTTATATGTCCCTCTTGGAAGTGGCATGAGTTTGTTTGGTGAAAAAATCTTTTTAAAATACAAGGAAAATGGTGGATACATAAGATGACCCTTGAAAATCGAGATGCCTAGGTGCACTTGTGTTGGAATTTGTTTGTCCCTATTAGAGATGGCAATGTTTCCCATTTTCCTAAGAAGGATCAATATAGGATCTAATTTTATTTCCCATGGGTCAAATGAGTCAACTTAAAAAACTTAGCTTAAAATGAAACGGTTTGATAGTTAACCAAAGTGTATTAAAAATTAAAATATGATTTGGAAGTATGGTTTTTGTGATCATATTTAACACATTAATTATTAATAGAAGTGGACAAAATATATTGATGGGCTGACCCGACTCAGCCTGTATTAAAATTGTATGTTTTCACTTGTTAGCCAACCCAAGTTTCTATCATTCTATGTCCTCTTGCTTTACTCAGTCGGTTTGTGATATTTCGGTTATAGTGTCCGCATATATATATTTACATAGCACTTCAACTATGCATCAAAATTTAGTTTTAGCTGAATCTTAATAATGTACTTGTAATTTTGCAGTTGAGGATGCCTAAAAGCAAAGCGATCATCCTCACTGATCCAGCATCCAGGCTTCCACTAAAGAGAAATAGGGTGACGGTGTATCCAATTCAAGGTGAATATTCACGTGACAAGTTGATGCTTCAAAGAATCAGGTCTTACATTGTAAGAGCACGGTGCATTGATCCATATTGGCCCCAGTTCTAAATTCAGCCCTACTAATTTTCTTTAAAGACCAAGAAATAAACTCAACCCCATGGCACACATATTATGATTACATTGTTGGTTTGCTATTTGGACGAGTTCTGCTAACGCTATTTCTTTTATAACTAAAGCAACCGTTTATCTAATTTTTGCAGGCTTTTTTAGAGGAAAAGCTTAAAGAGCAGTCACGGAATCCGAGACAAAAAATTAGTAATTTTATCTTCACGGACTCTGACATAGCAGTAGTTGGCGACGTGGGGCAAATATTTAGCATATATGAAAACTTTCATCTGGCTCTTACTTTTCGTAACAACAAACAACAGCCTCTGAATTCGGGATTCATAGCAGTTAGGGGTACTGCTGATGGGATTCTAAGGTATGTCATCTTGTAATTTTCAAATTATCTTTGTACCCCGTGAGATTGTATTGTTTGACCAAGGACATTTATCGAATGATGGAATCTCTAGCGTAACCTTCAACAATGAGGAAGGGTTTCTTTTGTAGTGGGCATAGTTTCATAGCATCGGTTTTGGTAGAGGTGGCAACAAGGCCAAGTCCAGTGGGTTGGGTATTATGGTCAGAACAACTAGCTTTTGACATGTGTAAACTACGTGTCAGATTGGGTTGACCCATGACAACTTATTTTGGCATTTTATTTGTATTTTTATATATTATCAATGTATAGATATGATTAAGAAACTAACTATTAAAATGATTTTTTTAAATAAAGTTATGTAGGAGGTTCAAAGTATTAGAACACACTTTGGCCTGACTTTGGATACGATATGTTTTAACCGAATATAAGATTTCAACTATTTGACACATTGGAGATAAATTACAACTCAAATTTTTGACCCATTTTATTATAAATGAGACGAATTTGCCGCCTCAAGTTTTTGGCAAGGATGTCAGATAGGTAACTGTAGGGAACTTTTTGGAAGTAAAGCCTTGTGCCTTATATCTATCAAAGCCTTCGACACAATGGTTTTAGGAAAATGTTTGTCTCAAGGTCAAATGTCTTAAAAAACCTTCAAAGAATGACTTGGTGAGGGAATGTGGTGAACCTAGGTTTTTAGCTATTGGAAATGTCTTGACGAACAAATAAGTAGCAACTCTAACTTGAAAACTTTCTAAAGATGGAAATGTTGTAATATTTATGGGATGCACCAGGATTGGAATTGTTCATTCTTCCTCATACATGGAATTTACATTGGCTACAGAGCAAAGGTTTTCTTGGAGGAAGTTTTTAAAGTTTATAGCTCAAAGTACATGAAAGCTTCTCGAATGCTTGGAGATCAACTTGCTCTTGCTTGGGTTGTAAAATCTCATGCTTCATTCGATGCAAAGTCGTTTAGCAGACCCAAAGCTTTTCTTGAGGAAATTGGTGGTGCTTCAGTGCTCTTTTTGCCTTGTGCGGTTTACAATTGGACACCACCTGAAGGTGCTGGCCAGTTTCATGGCATGCCCTTGGATGTCAAGGTAATACACATGCATTAACCCTCATGTTTATTCTATAAAGTTAACGGGAGATTAACTTTATGACCATAATACTTAGATTTTCGTCGCAAGCAAACCATTGTTCTGGCAGAAACAGAAAACTAAACTTTTCATTTGTATAAAATGTAAAATTACAATGGTTTTTTTTTTCACTTGCATACTATAGTTTCACCATAACGAAGTTAAGGTGCAATGATAACTCAAGTATAATGGCTCAAAAGTCGATCACTTAAAAAGCAATTGTTGGTTGCTACAGATTCACCATTTTTCAAGGGGTTCTTCTTTTCTTTTCTTTTCTTTTGTCCTTTTGGTGTGTGTGTGGAGGTTGAAAAACTTACTTTAAAACATATTTTGTGTGGTTTGACCCTTGCTGTCCTGTAACAATATCTTATCTCTATCCTTCCGGCTTAAGTTACAAGGATAAAAATATATTTAGACTCTTCATAAATCCCTTTTGGCCACTTCAGTATGAGAGTTTTATGTATGGTAATAATCCACACAATAATCAGAAAATGGGTTCGCGGTTACATGAGACGGTCACCATTTCATACTTAAAGTGGATCACGGACGAAAAACATTTGATTTGATTTGTTTTTCAGGTGGTTCATTTCAAGGGATCGAGGAAACGCCTTATGCTCGAGTCATGGAACTTCTTGAATTCTTCATCGTCTCACGATCTATCAGATATGTTGTGCCTTATCTTAAGCAGTGGACGGACAAAGTATGATTTTTGAACACTAAACCCCACATTTTGTTTCTTGAAAATGTCGTTGACTAGATACAGGCATCTTTTTTTTTTTTTTTTGCTATAATATTGATTTGGTTTTTTATTTTATAGGGTTGATTTATGAAAGTTGTAGCATGTTATTTATGTATGAATATTCATTTCTAAGTCGTTGCCCAAGTTCATTTGAGGACTCGGAATTCTTATCTGACCATTAGTAAATTAAACAACAAAAACTCTGATATTCCAGTGAGCTTTCATGAAGCTGTCATCCGAAATAAGATGTTGGCGTTTGGTAGATAGAATCGATGAGAAAAGAAATTAAGATAAGTTATTATTTAGTAATCCTTAGTTTTTTTTTTATTTCTCTAATAAATAATGAAAAATTAAGTAAAAGCTCAAAAATATAAAAAAGATAAGTGTACCATTATATAGTTATTGTGTTTCTGATATAAAGTTAAGTGTATTTTGGACGGGAAAAAAAACACTCTTATGTCTGGGACGGAAGGGTTAAAAACCATTAACGGGGAAATTAGGTAGAGTTTTATTTGTATGTTTGAGAAGATAGATGGAGTTGAAAAATGTAAAATAACGTAAAATAATATATAAATTAAAAAAAAAAGTAGAAACATACTTAAATGGATAATTTTAAAGGATGTATTTCTAATGTTAAGAGTTATATGTTCCACACAATAATTATATGCTTCATACAATTTTAGAAGTACTTGAGTAGTCTTTTGTTAAAAACTTGTGATTTTAAGAGGTCCTAATAAAAGAAAAGGCTCAAATGCAACTTATAGAGTTATAGATTAATTTAAAAAACATTAGGTTCCGTTTATCTTTTAGGAATGAAAGTCGAAGGAATCTACATTTATATTTAGTATATATAGACATTTATATTACAAAAAGAATGGACAAAATTTAATCAAAATTTATGGTTTAATGAATTTGTCATTACTTACCATCTGCAAAGTAATTTAGTTTTCAACATTTTTAACTTTAAACTTGTTTTTATTACAAATTTAGCAAGAGTTTTCTGTACGTCTCACTTGATATAGTGTCTTGTGGAGTTGTCAAGTCACTGTTGGCGTTGAAAATTCAGAAAATTGTTATCAAGGTTGAAGATTCGTCACCATATCTTTTTTTAGTAAGCAACAAGTTAGTGTTTGTCCATCTATCGTGTTGTGAACCTGATAAATGTTGTTACGTCCTTGTTGCAACAAGTACATTTTAGGGATAATTGCCCAAAAAACCATCAACTTGTCAACCTTTTGTGATTAAAATCCCAAACCATCATTCGTTGCATAGAAAACCCCGAACTAACTAAAACTCAGTAAATCAAGGTTTTATCATTAAGTAACGCGTTGAAACCGGTTATTAATCCTACGTGGACCGGTAAATAACCTACGTAGAATAAATTTTAATTGTTGAAACCGGTTGCCAAGCATTACACATCATTTAAACCCCGTTGATAAATTTTAAACAGGATAACATTATCAACGAGTGTTTAAATGATGTGTAATACTTGGCAACCAGTTTCAACAATAAAAATTTATTCCTCGTAGGTTATTTACCGGTTCACGTAGGATTAATAACCGGTTTCAACCGATTATCCATTGATAAAACCTTGATTTACTGATTTTTAGTTCGTTCGGGGTTTTCAATGCAACGAAAAATGGTTTGGGGTTTTAATTACAAAAACCTGACAAGTTCAGGGTTTTTTACGCAATTATCCCTACATTTTATGCATGGTTCCTTGTATATTTTTAAGTCTTATTATAGAATTATAACTATAAAATAAAGGCGTCGATCCCTATGGTTCGAATTCTGGGGTCAAACAACTTTATTTCTTACTTCAAGATTTATATATATTAAAGTTTCCTATAGGATTTCAATGATTAATTAGTCTATCAAGATGAACACATTGATCCTACTTCTGTAACAAATTCCATGGCTAGCTTGAGTTGTAAAAGCCAACTTGACCTCCCTTTCATAAATGTGTGATTTCAGTAAAAAGGGTGAACTTTAGTTAGGTGTCTACACCAAGGACAAGGGTTCTGTAAGTATATAAAGATCAGGTGCTAATGTTTCCATGTTTTTTTTTTTTTGTCGTTATAGGGCTCAAGGCTTATGGTCACCTAGGGTGGAATGACGAGGGAGGTTGGGGCGGGTGGGCACTGCCTTGGACAGATCTGCTAGGAACCAATGGACCAATGGTGCCGACAAGTGAAACCTCATCCGGTTCTTCGACTGGAAGGGCCAAAAAGGTTACCCGGGTTGATATCATGTAGTCGACTCTAGAACAATCCTATATTTATGCTGTTATACTCCGTGCCCAAGCAGTTGATCTAGTGTTTGTTGAGTACAAGTGTTGATGTAGTTGTGATGTGAGTTAGTTTGATTCTGGGTACAAGTGTTGATGCAGTGTAAGTTTGATGGTTTTTGAGAGTGTGTCAAAATGGCAAATGTTGACTGACGGTTTCTGCTTTTCTTGCTGCTTTACATTCGATTTTATAATCACCAGAACAAATAATGAAATATTTGTTGAAAATCTAAAAATACAGAATAACACAGACAATTGGATTTTTTGAATATTACTTTAGTCATAAACATATTTGGGATTTATATGTAGAATAATAATACCATGTTCTTTAACATTCTATTTTAATTGTTGAATTGGGTTTCATTACATCGGGATGTTTATGGAAGTTCATCGAAGTTTATGGAACCGGATTTGTGACACCCTTGCCACATTAACCACCAATTACCATTCACCCAGGATTATTCACCAACAAACAGATAATATAATGATCTGATATCTTATTTAAAGTGCGGAAGCAAAATACGTAAATAAAATAATACAAATCTGATAAACACCCTACGGTGCTACATAGGTTACACGTCTAAGTCTACATACCGTATACTCCACACGTACTCCAAGTACGCAAACCCGAGCCGCAGCTCCTTCGAGCTGACACTCAGCATAAGAAAACCAACCATCTGAGGCAGACATTACATCGGGGATGACTTACTGTCTATCCTGACCACAGAGGTGTCAAACTCTTGGTCATATAGCACAGTATCATCAGAGTACAGATGCGACCACGCAGGTCCATCGAAAGGATGCACAACAAATGAACGGACATGCAACAAGTATGAATGTGCATCACCATATACGCATGTTAGTAGAGTGCCAAACGAATATGAAACAACATGCCTCAGCAGGCAATGCAAACATAATGCAGATGCAGCAATGTTAAAATCAAAGGTACTCACAGTGGGTGCGTTATTAAACTTCCAGTTATCTTATTTCTCTTCGGAATTTCAACCGGACTCAAAAGTACCCCACTGTGGGTTAAACAACACCACAAGGGATCTGTTTCATTTCCATAATGAAAACATATTATCATGATATGTTCTTTAACAATTTACCATTAACTTGTATAAAATAAAGTGCTACAACATTCGGAAACGTCATCCGAAACTCATATTTTTAAATCGTTATTCAAGGTGTTAATATTCCCAATTAACCCTCCATTATATGCCTTATTATAGTACAAAAGATATCCCAAAAGTTTGTTTATTTGACCATAAATTCGGATCCTTTTAAACCCATCCGAATTACCCCAAAAACGAATGAACTCGCCGAGTAGGCATAAGGAACTCGCCGAGTTCCTATCCGGATTTCGGATCATTGACTGAATTTCGGACTCATCCGAATTGGGTTGACCCATCCGAGTTCGGGTTGACCCATCCGAATTCGGACACCTTCGAGTTCGGTTCTTAAGTTGATTTTGGTCCTATCCAAATTTCGGGTCTCATCCGAATTCGGATCCAACACTTATGAATTTTATGAAGATTTAATCAACTGTTCTTGAGTACTCGCCGAGTTCCTCATGAACTCGCCGAGTTCACATGCAGGTTTGCTATTTCGCAGCTACGGATTTTTAAGTAAAAATTGCCAAAACTCAAATTTATCCACATGCAATCCATAATAATGTTTTATTACTATATATTGAGTGTTTTTACATCATTTTCCATAACATTAACACTCTATTTCGTCCAGATTGGATCAAAATTGAAGAAAAACCTCAAGAACACTAAAACTTAATAAAAACTCAGATTTCTAACCTTTTTGGACGAATTAACCGATGATTCTTGTTTCAGATGCTTCAGTGATGTTCAACAATCGATTCTCCACTGATTTAACACACATGCATCAACATTTCTCATATTAAAATCCGAATTTTCAGCATATTTATTCTTAAAATAAACCCCAAGAAGATAAATCATGTTCTTACCTTAATTCCACTTGAATCTTGTTAATATTCAGCTGTAATCCACGAATTTCTTTCCTTAATTTCGAATTTCAGCAGAATATTTGAGAGAATTTGAGAGCTAAAGAGAGAGTGAAATGGTTCTAAATGAAAGACCAATGCTCTTTTATTCCATCTTTTTAGCTTTTGTCACATTTAGCCTCTCAATTTATCTGATTTCACTAAATACTGATTTTGTCTTAATTTTATCCTTACTAACAATTATAAATCATAATAATAATTCAAAATTCCAAAGTTTCATAATTTCTCAAAAATAGCAACCAACTTCCAAATATCCAGATACATAGACATTTTTAATAATTTAACTTAATACAGAAATTCATCTAATTATCCCAAATTACAATAAATTAAATCCGAGGATGTTACAGGATTCATCCTTTGTCATTGAGAAATCATATTTTTTGAATACAAATTGATACGAATTGTGAAATGAATGGAAGGACAATTCTATTGCTAAATGTAAAATCAGTAAGTGATTAAATAAAGCGGAAAATTAATCCCTAGGGATTCCAGAGAAACTGATGTGCCGCTAGCACACCTTTATTTTAATTAAGAAATGGAATTAAATAAACTAAAACTAGCGGACAAATAGGCAAGTATTACCTATCGTTTACTAGCATAGCTTAGGTAAGTCCGGGTTGTCGAACTCAGGGACAATTGGTGTAATAATGATAGGAACCGTCAGTTAATGGTTAGCTATGATAAAAATTGATTTAAAATGCATGTAAGATAAATATGGACAGAAAATCTATCACAATGACATACACGCGCAGGAAAGGAGATTAATAAATTGGAGTTCTAACAAGGAGAAATATGTAACCAAATGGGATCACTCCCCCTAAACAACGGATAATTAATTGAAAGCGCAGATTGGATAATACACCGACATGATTTTTAACGAAACAACCACACAAATCTCTAAGCTCTGGCTGAATTATTTAATCATGATAGCCAATATCGTGATCACTCAAATCTCTTATACATGAAAACAATATCGACTCATAATGCGAGCAATGACAATTTAGCTATGCGGATCTCTCGTTATAGCACAATAATCCCATAACTCACGAATTGAACATGCAAATCTCTTTTATATGTTCAGAACTTGAGTCATGCAAAACCGAATGCTCACAATTTATTTACAAACTTTGAAAGATGATTCGGTTGACACCAAATCATAAAATTCATGTTATACTCTCATAAAAAACATAAACCCCCTCTCATTGTTATAAAAACACTTTTTAAACATACTCTTTCACCATCTCTAGTAGAAAGGTTCAAAGACACCAAGATATTTGGATCCTCGAAAATGAATACTAATTATCTCGAACTCTCGTTATGGACATAATAAAGCATTCATAGCAAGTTTAACAAGTCTAAACATAACAACAAGATTTTCATTCAAAGAAAGTAAATTATAACATATCATCCAATCATATACAAAATATAAATCATCCAATGTTTAGGGTTTGTTACCCAAATGGTTACATAGCAAAACTACTCCATTCTCATGGAGTAGAACACCATCTCAAAATCAGAAAGAATTCTACACACTAAGATAAACTTGAGTATAAGAAAAACTTCCCTATTGATGTATGTGATGATGAAGATGCAATCCACCATGTCAAAACTCCAAGATAGTCTCCTTCCTTGCCTTCCTTCTTCCTCTCAAAATCTGAAAGTGTGGGTGTTTTATGATAAAATTTCGTCTGCTCATAAATGAGCAGAATCTTCCTTTTATAGGCTGGAGAGAACTCGCCGAGTATGGACAGGAACTCGCCGAGTACATGTGTTGTCAGCTCCTGATTCGATCTCAAACTGGGTGAACTCGCCGAGTAGTGTACATGAACTCGCCGAGTTCATGTGTTGTCGACACCCTATTTGATCTGGCAATTATCAGGAATATTCAGAATTAATCAGATTTCAGGTGAACTCGCCGAGAATGAGATGAACTCGCCGAGTTCTTCTTATGAGTTTGGTTCTGGAAGTGGGCGAACTCGCCGAGTATGGACAGGAACTCGCCGAGTTCCGAGCAGGTTTGGACTTTCTGTTCTTGTGTGAACTCGCCGAGTTTGTGCTGGAACTCGCCGAGTTGTCTCTGTTTCAGCTCCTTTCACTTCAATTTATTCGACCAACACCTGAAATGACAACATACACCTATAAGATCGAGTTTGGGACGAAAATCAACCAAAAAGCTATGCAAAACACGAGATATCGTCCGATAAAACATGTACAAATTGGACGATATCAAACATTCCCACACTTAACCTTTGCTTGTCCTCAAGCAAATCCGGCTTAATTACCATGCTTACGAAAAGAACTCATTGGCTTTTTAATGTGATCATCAATTCACAAACATTTTAGAGATCTGAACGCATTAAAGACTTAGTGGCGGAAAGTGCAAAGCATTAAATAATAGGAACAAAACCTTGAATTCTCGACTGGCACCGAAATAGCTACATTAAACAACCTGATCAATCCAGACCAAAGCAACACTTAAACACCTCACTCAATGAAGCTCTCTACCCTCGGTGTTTAGGCTTAAACAAAACACTCAAATGCACAATTTGTCACAATTATTTACCATAAGCTTGCCAAAAGATCAAAATTCCAACACTTGAATTGAAACGATGCAATCATCAAGAGGACTTCAAAAAGGGCAAAATTGGGCTAAGGGTAAGGTGAGAAATTTTTGGAAAGGTGGTGTGAAAAAGCCTTAAGTTCGCACCATCAAGAGACGTCTCTATAATACAAAATAGAAAGGAATGAGCAATCTTTGCTTTTTATAGAATTATGAGACTACTTTGCTAGAAGCTTTCCACGAATTTGTCTTTTACGAGTGGATTTTAAGTAGCTCAATTATTGTTTTTTTTTTTTTTTTTTTTTTTTTTTTTTTTTTTCAACTATTCCTTTCATTAACTCACGTTTCAACTTGAAATGGGGCACGAACGTTGGCTAGGGTTACTAAAGAAAAACGGATAAATATGGCTAAAAAAAAAAATGGTTAACAAAAACAACAAAAAGGCTAAGGCTCGAACGTGGCTATCTAATGGATATATGGGTAAAAAGGAAAAAGAAAAGGCTGATGTTTGGGTAATCCTAAAAATGCCTCTATCACACGACTGCGTTATCTCAAAATTGTGTTTTCAAAAAGAATCTATATGGCAAGTTCTGAAATAACAGTAACAAATGGCATGCACACATAATCAATCGAAACAAGAGCAAGAACGTATTCATGAATGCTCGAAACGGCTCAAAACTCACGAAACGAAATGACATGTAGGGCTATAATGTGCAAAATCCAACTTTGGTCCGAACAACAAGGTTATGTAGCAATATCCAGTTCATAAGAGAATTCAAACTAAAGATCCTACTTAAAGCTTTCCATTTAACTCACAAAAATCGATTATGCAAATAGATCTAAAACCTATTCGAGAATTGAATTTTTAAAATTTTCGGCCAAAATGATCAATTAATAAGCATGCCAAGCAAGAATTCCTAAAGGGCAAACAAAATCACTCATTGGTTAGAGTTCTAACCCATATTCCCACACTTAAGAATTTCATTGTCCTCAATGAAACAAAAATGGACAATATAATCGCACAAGCATGTAAGTGAAAGGAGGGTAAGGACTCCCTAAGTACATGGAAGAGGAGAGCTCAAAGGATATTCAACCAAAACTTTGCGAGCATGTAGAGTTGGAGCGAATTGTGCAGCCGACTCTGCACCCTGCAATATATCCTTAGAGGAAGGGAGTTCCAAAACTAACAAACCAACAACCTAAAAATGCAAGATAAACTAAACTATAATGACAATAAAAAGTAAATTGCTTGGGTTGCCTCCCAAGAAGCGCTTGTTTATAGGGTCCCTAGCTTGACCCTATCCCACTAGCCTTAAATTTTAAAGGGATGAAAAGGGTAAAAGGCATACCTTTCAGCTGAGTGCAAACTATAAGTTTAAACGGTAAAGCTCTGCACTCCTTACCCTTATTACCTCCATCATTGTGTAAATGCTTACGCTTCGGCGCTGGAGGGTTATGAAGTTCCTTTAGCCGTCGTGGGTCAAAACTCCTAGCATCACCAACCTGAGACTTTAACATATCCATCGAAGAATTAATACATTCAAATACAGGCGATGGCATCGCAACATCAATATCAATAAATGAAAGCTCATCAAAAAGGGTAGAGTCAACTCCCTCATTGTATGCCGGTGGAGGCATATCAACACCAAGTAGCCGAGCAAGCTCTTCTAAATCCCTTTCAGGATTGAAGTCATCTTCAGTCTTATCATCGATAATCGGAGGTGGGACGTGTGCTATACTTTGTGGGCTTGGGAGTTGCACCTTGTCCATTAATGTCTCCGAAGTTTTGATGACCGGAAGAGCATGTAGAGAAGTTTCATCATAGACACACTCAACATCATCATTCGAATCACTACAATCGGCGTCATGAATGTGGGCGTGTTCTTCTAATTCTTTGCTCTCCTCTACAATGCTTGAACTACTTTCAGATGGCTCCTCCGTACGTAATTCATCCTTTTGACTCCTTTGTCTCATGAGGTTGCCAAGGATTTCTGAAACGCTTTGTTGGTAACGGAGGCTCGCCTGGCATTGATGAAAAAGATCCTCCAAGCTTGACTCTATCTTGGGTTGATGTTGTGATGGAGGTTGGCAGGGATACTGGGTGTCTTGACTTTGGTAGTGTTGGGTGGAGGATAGGTATGAAGATTGATATATGTTCTCATTTTGATACTGGGGAGAGGTGGGATTGGTCTGGTATTTAATGTTGACCTCCTCTTGATAACCCCCTGCTTCGTAGCTACCTTCATACAACTCAAATTTATGATCCATCCTACACAAAACACACCAAACAAAATACGACAAAATAAAAAGAAATTAACTTTACAAATAAACTACAATATGAACAAAATAAAAACAGTGTGTGTAGGAATTCTATGTACATGAAACATAATTCCCACACTTGGATTTTTAAATAGAATTTTTTTTTTTTTTTTTTTTTTACTAACGAGAAACCTAAGGCTATTTTCAAAACCACACCGCTTGTCCCCGGCAACGGCGCCAAAAACTTGATGTGCCGCTAGCACACCTTTATTTTAATTAAGAAATGGAATTAAATAAACTAAAACTAGCGGACAAATAGGCAAGTATTACCTATCGTTTACTAGCATAGCTTAGGTAAGTCCGGGTTGTCGAACTCAGGGACAATTGGTGTAATAATGATAGGAACCGTCAGTTAATGGTTAGCTATGATAAAAATTGATTTAAAATGCATGTAAGATAAATATGGACAGAAAATCTATCACAATGACATACACGCGCAGGAAAGGAGATTAATAAATTGGAGTTCTAACAAGGAGAAATATGTAACCAAATGGGATCACTCCCCCTAAACAACGGATAATTAATTGAAAGCGCAGATTGGATAATACACCGACATGATTTTTAACGAAACAACCACACAAATCTCTAAGCTCTGGCTGAATTATTTAATCATGATAGCCAATATCGTGATCACTCAAATCTCTTATACATGAAAACAATATCGACTCATAATGCGAGCAATGACAATTTAGCTATGCGGATCTCTCGTTATAGCACAATAATCCCATAACTCACGAATTGAACATGCAAATCTCTTTTATATGTTCAGAACTTGAGTCATGCAAAACCGAATGCTCACAATTTATTTACAAACTTTGAAAGATGATTCGGTTGACACCAAATCATAAAATTCATGTTATACTCTCATAAAAAACATAAACCCCCTCTCATTGTTATAAAAACACTTTTTAAACATACTCTTTCACCATCTCTAGTAGAAAGGTTCAAAGACACCAAGATATTTGGATCCTCGAAAATGAATACTAATTATCTCGAACTCTCGTTATGGACATAATAAAGCATTCATAGCAAGTTTAACAAGTCTAAACATAACAACAAGATTTTCATTCAAAGAAAGTAAATTATAACATATCATCCAATCATATACAAAATATAAATCATCCAATGTTTAGGGTTTGTTACCCAAATGGTTACATAGCAAAACTACTCCATTCTCATGGAGTAGAACACCATCTCAAAATCAGAAAGAATTCTACACACTAAGATAAACTTGAGTATAAGAAAAACTTCCCTATTGATGTATGTGATGATGAAGATGCAATCCACCATGTCAAAACTCCAAGATAGTCTCCTTCCTTGCCTTCCTTCTTCCTCTCAAAATCTGAAAGTGTGGGTGTTTTATGATAAAATTTCGTCTGCTCATAAATGAGCAGAATCTTCCTTTTATAGGCTGGAGAGAACTCGCCGAGTATGGACAGGAACTCGCCGAGTACATGTGTTGTCAGCTCCTGATTCGATCTCAAACTGGGTGAACTCGCCGAGTAGTGTACATGAACTCGCCGAGTTCATGTGTTGTCGACACCCTATTTGATCTGGCAATTATCAGGAATATTCAGAATTAATCAGATTTCAGGTGAACTCGCCGAGAATGAGATGAACTCGCCGAGTTCTTCTTATGAGTTTGGTTCTGGAAGTGGGCGAACTCGCCGAGTATGGACAGGAACTCGCCGAGTTCCGAGCAGGTTTGGACTTTCTGTTCTTGTGTGAACTCGCCGAGTTTGTGCTGGAACTCGCCGAGTTGTCTCTGTTTCAGCTCCTTTCACTTCAATTTATTCGACCAACACCTGAAATGACAACATACACCTATAAGATCGAGTTTGGGACGAAAATCAACCAAAAAGCTATGCAAAACACGAGATATCGTCCGATAAAACATGTACAAATTGGACGATATCAGAAACTCCCTCTCTCAAAGCTAAATTGCTAAGAGCTCTCTTAAAGTTGCTAATAATGAGCCTAACAAGATCTGATCATAATTCTTCACACCTAATTCACACCCCTCTCATCTCATTTATAGATTGTATTTCTAACTAACAACTGACATTATTCCTATTTTGTCCTTTCTAGAATATACTATTATATATTCTTATCACTAATCTATAACCAAATTCTAATTAAAATTTAAAAGAGATTCAAATGCACAAACACACAAACATTCAACCTCAGAAACCGGATCAGAACTCAAATTTGTAACATTCAATATTGATGAACCAATAATTATTCAAACTCAACCCGAAAACATTCAAAGTAAAACGAGATTTAGAAATCAAATAGAACAAAAAATCCATGAAACACAAAACCTAAAAGCCAAACAATGGAGTCAAAATCAACTCAGACATTCAAACTTGTTTCAAATTTGGAGTCAAAATCAACTCAGACATTCAAACTTGTTTCAAATTTTGAGTCAAAATTGAGAATCCATTTCAAATTTAGTATAGTCATGATTATAAATTCTTTAAATTATAAACTATAAAACTTGTAATTTAATGAGAGACTTGTACAAATTTTAAGAATAATAATATATGTCAAAAATATGAAAATAATTGTAATATATTTTATACATTGTTATCAAAGGTAATTAAGAATTCATTAATTCGCAGGTTTTAAAAACCATAAGATGTAAATTGAGCTTCAATAAAGACAAAAACCCGGGTTAACCCGAAAATTCAATAAACAAAATTTGTAAACAAACCGAATAAGAATAATCGATCTCAATAAACCAATTAAGATTCGGTTCGGTGGGTTGTTTGGTTTTGGTTTTATTAAAGAGCCCTAGAAGTCGAGGATGAGAGAATGGGAAACTAAACTTAGTTTTTTTTTTTTTTTTTCCTTTTAGTGGTGTGTTAAATCTGTTAAATTGCTCCATTTAAAAACAGGGATTAACTACTGAAATAAATGACCATACAAACAAGAGACTGTTCGAGTATACAATATTTTTATTTAGGGTTTGTTGCCATAGAGTAATTATTTTCGAAAGTAAAACCATAATCAATCATGTACCATAGAGACCATCTATAGATATTAATAAATGATTAAATAAACATGTTATTTGTCATTCTCTCGTGATGTCAAGCATCATATACTGATTTTGACGTGTGTCAATTAACATTGATCAAAATTTTAAATTAATTAGTTCTTCAACTCAAACTTTGAAAGACATGATGGTAGCTAGAGTGGATCATAGATGAAATCTCAACAACTCAAAATATTTATAATTAAAATCTAAATCTAAAAAACATGATTTTTTTAACAACAAATTGATCATAAATTATCTCTAGTAATTATATGTATTATTATTTATAAGTATAATTTAGGTTTTATATATATATATATATATATATATATATATATATATATATATATATATATATATATATATATATATATATATATATATAAAATTTAGGTTCAAGTGAGTACCACCTGTTATGCAACGCACCAGAAGGTACCACTCGTAAAAATATATTTTGTGAAATTTTTTTTAAAAAAAATGTTTTAATTAACATTACACAGATGATATATAAAATTCACCCACATTCACACATCCTAAGTGCATGAAATCATGCATAACATAAATGCTAGTTCACATATATGCAAAATTATGTAAGTGTACATTCACATCATTATTTAGGAGTTAGGAAATGTAAATGTATGTAAACTTTACATACTATCTTCATAATGTTAATTAATTCATGTTTATGAAAAATAAAAAATAATAAAAAAAGTTTTTTTAAATGTGGTACCTTTTGGTGCGCTGCATATTAAACAATACTCTATCGAACAATATTTATGTGTGTGAGAATAGACTAGTTGAGACATGAAAATATATTGATTGCCTCCTAGTCCTGGTCCTAGCCCTAGTCTCCTGTGTGAATCATTGAGCTCGTAATTAAATTATCAATCCTTGTAGAAAAGCCCACGGCCTTTAACCTTTTACACAAATTGGGCCGGACCCGAATAAACAAAAATTGAGGGCTCGATACAAATAAATGAAAGAATATATATTTCAATCCTAGCCCATCCTTTTATCTCCATTTCGCATTAGGGTTTCGCAGCATACCTCAGAGCGTCAGTACGCAGCGGCTAACTCCTCATCACCGTCGCCATGGGTCGTATGCACAGCAAAGGGTACTTTCGAGCTCTAATTGAATTCCTATGTGTGTTTGTGCTTTGTTCATTTTATCGTGATTTGTTTTCTCTTGTGATTTGGCAGACAGTAAGGGTATTTCGGCATCAGCTAAGCCATACAAGAGGACTCCACCTAGTTGGCTGAAGATTTCATCTCAGGATGTAAGAATCATTACCATTGGTATTTGTTTTAATCATGCGTATCACGAAGTCAAATATCTAATAAGTTTGTTTCTGTTGGGAAGGTAAAAGGGGGAGTTTTAATATTTGGTTATGCATTTTCTCTGTTGATTTAGGGTAGATTTGTTGACTTTTGGACAATCATATATGGATTTTCGATAAGGAAGTAATTGTTTCTGCTAAATGCAAAATAGAAAAAATAAAAAATTGCAAAGAGAGCGGATATTTATAAATATTGACAATAGAAGCATAGCATCTATTTTTGTCTGATTCGATACTCTACATATGATCAGGTGGAGATAGAATTAAATCCGATCAGCCAATCTCGTGGAAATTGATTTGCAACATTAAATCAAATCAGTTAATAGGCTAATATCTTTGACATAGCAATTAATTCACAAATGGTCATTTGCCAACCAGAAAATTATGGTGTTGGCATACCAACTGCCAAGTACCCTAAATCATGGCAAAAGCTTCTTGAGTCTCCAACTTATTTTATTACTGCTAAGATCCAAGACTCCAAGTTCTCTCTTTTATGGCAATTGGCAAAAGCTTAGAAGTCTATCTGGAGTTGGTTTTAAAAAGCGCGAGGCGCACCGTTGCGAAAAGGGTTCCGAAGCTCGAGGCGTGAGGCGCGATGTGAGGCGCGCGCATCACGTACGCGAGGCGCACTTGTTTTGGTATCATAATTCATATATAGTAACACATTAATGCCACTTTAACAACTGAAAATGTAAAATACTAAATTCTAGAGTACCAAAATATAGAATATATACACAATCTTCTTTACAAATTTGAATTCCTTTAACAAATAATCATAAAGGGACTCATTTTCTTCTTTTCTGGACCAAATTTAATGAAACGACAAGGAGGCGCTCGCAACAGCGTGTGTTGCGCAAGGCTTTGAGCCTCGATGAGCCTCGCGCCTCACTGAGCCTGAGGCGCGCTTTTTAAAACACGGAGCTCTAGTTAAATGATTCATAGATAGATCTGGATGCAAGAGCCTACAGGGTTGAAACTATGTTTCCTAACAACCAACTTGATGAAAGATCAAGATGATAAAGGTAAATTGCAAACACCAAGTGTTGTGATAACTCAGGCCACAAGATTCTAAGGGAGACCCTTGTATGCTGCCAATTACAGGGGATATTGAAACTCAACCAACACCATGATTCTTTAGTGGCACATAGATAAATGGATATACATAATATAACAATCACAATTCAGAAACTACTTGATCCAGTATCTACAAGCATCAGATAAGCTATGAACTTCCCCATATCCTAACCACACTGATTCAAAATTTCAAACTAGCATAGTAAGACATTCAAAAATCAAATTTCAGTGAAAATAACCAATTCAGTGTATTAACAAAGTAACAAGTGCAAAGTAGCACGTTCAAAAACAGGAGTGGATGTCATTCACAACTAGAATTAAGCAATTGACAATTGAAAGTCAGAAAATAGTCGAAATCAAGTCATTTAACGTACTACTTTCACTTTGAAGTTAGAAATTCAATATAAAATCACAGCAAATTCAACAAAATTACCCGTTAACAGCAATATTCCAAAGTTACGACTTGTTTAATTATTAACGGAGAGGTGAGAGGCTGGGAGCCAGGAGAAACGCTGTATCTGCAAGAGCCGAGAGTGAGAGCAGATCAGGCGATCAACTGAGGGCGAGATCAGAGGGCGGAAGCCAAAGCGCGAGAGCGGAGGAGCTATCTAGTGGAATTGGAATCGAACAGAAAGCCTGCCTGGTCATATGCTTTTATTTGGGTTGTGGCCTGTTTTAAATGGACTGAGCCATTTGCGGGTCCTGCAAAATTTTCAATAATAGGCTGATTTTATTTCTAACAATGAACTTTATTTAGATTTGTCACCATAAAGATTACCTATATTTAAAACTATATAAATCTAATAAGTTTTAATGCATAGTGTTATTAAAAATATGAGTCAGTAAAAGAGTGAACAATGACTTTTTTGTGATATTAGGTTAATACTCAATTACTCATGTATTACGTAAGTTGATTTAATTTATATATATACATATATAATTTTAAAATTTTAGTTTAAAGAAATTTTAGTTAGTTAAGGGTACATTACTACATTTGATACGGAGAATAAAGAAAATGAAATTAAATTAATTTTCAAACTTATTTTTTCATTGAACGTCACCATCAATTCTCAGGTGAATGATGAAGATTGGTTTTTGGTGTAAATGTCATTTTTTTACTTTTTTCTACAAGATGAAGAGAGTCAAAACAAGAGAAAGAAAATTGAGATTGTCTTGTTTTTTCTTCAATACATGTGTCAAATTTTAATTGATACGTTATAGTCATTTGTCAAGAAAGCTTGAAAACCAATACAATTCCATTCTTTTTATTTTTTCGTACCAAAGACAACCTAATTATCAAATTAAATCTTAATAGATTTGATATGATATTATTAGTAGTTTTAATAAATGACATGATAATTTGAGAAGATAACAGTGAAATAATTCCACGTACCTTTCCAAAAAGTGGGATGTTACATTTAGGTTGTGTTTGTTATTTTAAGAGGTAAATGACTGAAGTCTGAAAACTATGTCTGAAATTAAGAGGTGAACTTAAGATCTGAAGTCTAAAGTCTGAAAACCACATCTGAAATTAAGATATAACTCGTCTGAAATTAGAAGATGACCTTAAATGTTTTAATTATTTAAATTGATTTTAATATTTTAGGTAAATAAAATATGAACTTACGTCAACCTCTTAAATTAAGACTTCAGACTTCGGACGGAAGTCCACAACTTAATTTCAAAGGTGATTTTCAGACGTTCTAACCTCTTAAGTCTGAAATGTAACAAACAGTATGTTTTAAGTTAAGATCTAAAATTCATAAGTCTGAAATGTAACAAACCGTTTATTTTCGGTTAATTTGTTTTAACAGAGGTTTTTTTAAAAGTAATTTGTTTTATTTCTGGGTAGTCGCTTTTGAAAGGGCAAACATAAAGCATGTAACCAGGCAGGCTTTCTGTTCGATTCCACTTCCACCCGATAGCTGCTCCGCTCTCGCTTTTGGCTTCCGCTCTCTGATCTCGCTCTCTGGTCTCTACTACACTCAGTTGATCGCCTGATCTGCTCTCACTCTCGGCTCTTGCAGGCTACAGCGTTTCTCCAGGCTCCCAGCCTCTCACCTCTCGGTTGATTATAAAACAAGACCGTAACTTTGGAATATTTCGTAGCAAATGCTGTTAACAGGTAGTTTTGTTGAATTTATTATGATTTTATATTGAATTTCTAACTTCAAAGTGGAAGTAGTACGTTAATGACTTAATTTCGACTATTTTCCGACTTTCAATTGTCAATTGCTAAATTCTAGTTCTGAATGGCATACACTCCTGTTTTTGAATGTGCTACTTTGTACTTGTTTGTTAATACACTGAATTTGTTATTTTCACTGAAATTTGATTTTTGAATGTCTTACTTTTCTAGTTTTGAAATTTTGAATCAGTGTGATTGGGATTTGGGGAAGTTCATAGCTTATCTGATGCTGGTAGATACTGGATCAAGTATTTCTGAATTGTGATTGTTATATTATGTACATCTATTTATCTATGTGCCACTAAAGAATCATGGTTGAGTTTCAATATCCCCTGTAATTGGCAGCATACAAGGGTCTCCCTTAGAATCTTGTGGCCTGAGTTATCACAACACTCGGTGTTTGCAATTACCTTTATCATCTTGATCTTTCATCAAGTTGGTTGTTAGGAAACATAGTTTCAACCCTGTAGGCTCTTGCATCTAGATCTCTATATGAATCATTTAACTAGAGCTCCAGATGGACTTCTAAGCTTTTGCCAATTGCCATAATGGAGAGTACTTGGAGTCTTGTATCTTAGCAGTAATAATATAAGTTGGAGATTCAAGAAGCTTTTGCCATGATTTAGGGTACTTGGCAGTTGGCATGCCAACACCATAATTTTCTGGTTGGCAAATTGACCATTTGTGAATTAATTGGTACGTCAAGGATATTAGCCTATTAACTGATTTGAACTTATTTAATGTTGCAAATCAATCTCCACGAGATTAGCTGGTCGGATTTAATTCTATCTCCACCTGATCATATGTGGAGTATCGACTCAGACAAAAATAGATGCTACGCTTTTATTGTCATTATTTATAAATAATTTCCTGATCAGGATGTGTAAGATGTATTATAGTCTAAACGTTCGTAATTATTGGCTGCTTGTATATTGAGTATATAATGAGGACTCTTCTAAAAAGACAAGACACAACTTTTTCACGAAAAGTCTTCAAGTTTAACAATTCCACATTGTCATCCAAGAACTTTTGCTATAAAAATGTCAAAGTAGGAACGTGGTCCATCTTCGTATGAATATGTAAAACTGTGATTCTAACTCCATATAGAAATAAATTTTACATCTGTTCATGACACTTTGGAACTGAATTTCTCTAATCATGAGGGTGAATCTAAAATTGCTTTTAAGATGAAAACTTTTGTAGTATAAATGTGGCACATTGCTGTGATTATGATGCTAGCATGAATTTATGCATGTAATTCTAATGCACACAGCACCCTCATACATATGCATACATATACTCACATATTTTACTCTCATTTAATGAAAATTATGGTTTTAAAGTACATTCCAATCTCATTGTAACTGATATACATTTATTCATATTCTTTATTTAAGTAAATACGATAATCTTCTCAAGATGCTTTTATTTGTTCTTTAACCAAACATATGTGTTACGATACAAAGTACCAAAATGCATTCACTTTAACTTGTGGAAGGTTATATGTTACACCCATTTTTAAATACTAGAGGCTTGGTTAAAACTGATAAATGAAAATGAGAATTCTGGGCAGTGATTGGTATCACTGTTCCTTTGTTACTGAGAATCATTATCATTGTTCTTAAACTCTGAGAAGTTGACCTATTCATCATTGTTTTGGTGAGCTGATGCTATCATCATCTGCATTCTCTTTCTGTTGGACGTTTGCAGACCCTGGCTTGTCAAACACCAGTACTACTCCTTTGGCAATATGTTTCTTTTGCATCCTCATCAAACACCAACACCTTTGTCAGATCTGTCTTGTCTTGTTTGCTACTTGATAGCTTATGAGTGCATTGTGAATATGTGATGGAGGCAATCTTAACGTAAGTTTCTTAAGCCCATATAGCTTTATTTTGACATATGTACAATTATTTTTTCCTCATTATTTAAATGAATTAAGCTTGAAATATTGGAGCTCGAAGGTGTCAAAATAATTACGTCTTACTGTAGTGGTTGACATGAGCCTTCTAATGTTTTGATTAGATATCAAATTTTTAGTGGACGTAATCTTTTTAGATGATTTTTATCAATTTGCTATAAAATAGATAACATTCTTTAAAAATATGAAAATCTATATCTATTCTATAAATACTATTAAATGAGTAAAAGAATTGTCAGTTGTCATTTTCTCTTTCAATTTGTCACTTGTTATCTTCTCAAATTATCATGTCATTTATTAAAACTACTAATAATATCATATCAAATCTATTAAGATTTAATTTGATAATTAGGTTGTCTTTGGTACGAAAAAATAAAAAGAATGGAATTGTATTGGTTTTCAAGCTTTCTTGACAAATGACTATAACGTATCAATTAAAATTTGACACATGTATTGAAGAAAAAACAAGACAATCTCAATTTTCTTTCTCTTGTTTTGACTCTCTTCATCTTGTAGAAAAAAGTAAAAAAATGACATTTACACCAAAAACCAATCTTCATCATTCACCTGAGAATTGATGGTGACGTTCAATGAAAAAATAAGTTTGAAAATTAATTTAATTTCATTTTCTTTATTCTCCGTATCAAATGTAGTAATGTACCCTTAACTAACTAAAATTTCTTTAAACTAAAATTTTAAAATTATATATGTATATATATAAATTAAATCAACTTACGTAATACATGAGTAATTGAGTATTAACCTAATATCACAAAAAAGTCATTGTTCACTCTTTTACTGACTCATATTTTTAATAACACTATGCATTAAAACTTATTAGATTTATATAGTTTTAAATATAGGTAATCTTTATGGTGACAAATCTAAATAAAGTTCATTGTTAGAAATAAAATCAGCCTATTATTGAAAATTTTGCAGGACCCGCAAATGGCTCAGTCCATTTAAAACAGGCCACAACCCAAATAAAAGCATATGACCAGGCAGGCTTTCTGTTCGATTCCAATTCCACTAGATAGCTCCTCCGCTCTCGCGCTTTGGCTTCCGCCCTCTGATCTCGCCCTCAGTTGATCGCCTGATCTGCTCTCACTCTCGGCTCTTGCAGATACAGCGTTTCTCCTGGCTCCCAGCCTCTCACCTCTCCGTTAATAATTAAACAAGTCGTAACTTTGGAATATTGCTGTTAACGGGTAATTTTGTTGAATTTGCTGTGATTTTATATTGAATTTCTAACTTCAAAGTGAAAGTAGTACGTTAAATGACTTGATTTCGACTATTTTCTGACTTTCAATTGTCAATTGCTTAATTCTAGTTGTGAATGACATCCACTCCTGTTTTTGAACGTGCTACTTTGCACTTGTTACTTTGTTAATACACTGAATTGGTTATTTTCACTGAAATTTGATTTTTGAATGTCTTACTATGCTAGTTTGAAATTTTGAATCAGTGTGGTTAGGATATGGGGAAGTTCATAGCTTATCTGATGCTTGTAGATACTGGATCAAGTAGTTTCTGAATTGTGATTGTTATATTATGTATATCCATTTATCTATGTGCCACTAAAGAATCATGGTGTTGGTTGAGTTTCAATATCCCCTGTAATTGGCAGCATACAAGGGTCTCCCTTAGAATCTTGTGGCCTGAGTTATCACAACACTTGGTGTTTGCAATTTACCTTTATCATCTTGATCTTTCATCAAGTTGGTTGTTAGGAAACATAGTTTCAACCCTGTAGGCTCTTGCATCCAGATCTATCTATGAATCATTTAACTAGAGCTCCGTGTTTTAAAAAGCGCGCCTCAGGCTCAGTGAGGCGCGAGGCTCATCGAGGCTCAAAGCCTTGCGCAACACACGCTGTTGCGAGCGCCTCCTTGTCGTTTCATTAAATTTGGTCCAGAAAAGAAGAAAACGAGTCCCTTTATGATTATTTGTTAAAGGAATTCAAATTTGTAAAGAAGATTGTGTATATATTCTATATTTTGGTACTCTAGAATTTAGTATTTTACATTTTCAGTTGTTAAAGTGGCATTAATGTGTTACTATATATGAATTATGATACCAAAACAAGTGCGCCTCGCGTACGTGATGCACGCGCCTCACATCGCGCCTCACGCCTCGGGCTTCGGAACCCTTTTCGCAACGGTGCGCCTCGCGCTTTTTAAAACCAACTCCAGATAGACTTCTAAGCTTTTGCCAATTGCCATAAAAGAGAGAACTTGGAGTCTTGGATCTTAGCAGTAATAAAATAAGTTGGAGACTCAAGAAGCTTTTGCCATGATTTAGGGTACTTGGCAGTTGGTATGCCAACACCATAATTTTCTGGTTGGCAAATGACCATTTGTGAATTAATTGCTATGTCAAAGATATTAGCCTATTAACTGATTTGATTTAATGTTGCAAATCAATTTCCACGAGATTGGCTGATCGGATTTAATTCTATCTCCACCTGATCATATGTAGAGTATCGAATCAGACAAAAATAGATGCTATGCTTCTATTGTCAATATTTATAAATATTTTTCCCGATCAGGATGTGTAAGATGTATTATAGTCTAAACGTTCGTAATTATTGGCTGCTTGTATATTGAGTATATAATGAGGACTCTTCTAAAAAGACATGACACAACTTTTTCATGAAAAGTCTTCAAGTTTAACAATTCTACATTGTCATCCATGAACTTTTGCTATAAAAATGTCAAAGTAGGAACATGGTCCATCTTCGTATGAATATGTAAAACTGTGATTCTAACTCCATATACATTTGTTTTTATTCATGACACTTTGGAACTGAATTTCTCTAATCATGAGGATGAATCTAAAATTGCTTTTAAGTTGAAAACTTTTGTAGTATAAACGTGGCACATTGCTGTGACTATGATGCTAGCATGAATTTATGCATGTAATTCTAATGCACACATCACCCTCATGCATATGCATACATATACTCACATATTTTACTCTCATTTAATGAAAATTATGGTTTTAAAGTACATTCCAATATCATTGTAACGGATATACATATATTCATATTCTTTATTTAAGTAAATACGATAATCTTCTCAAGATGCTTTTATTTGTTCTTTAACCAAACATGTGTTACGATACAAAGTACCAAAATGCATTCACTTTAACTTGTGGAAGGTTATATGTTACACCCATTTTTAAATACTAGAGGCTTGGTTAAAACTGATAAATGAAAATGAGAATTATGGGCAGTGATTGGTATCACTGTTCCTTTGTTACTGAGAATCATTATCATTGTTCTTAAACTCTGAGAAGTTGACCTATTCATCACTGTTTTGGTGAGCTGATGCTATCATCATCTGCATTCTCTTTCTGTTGGACGTTTGCAGACCCTGGCTTGTCAAACACCAGTACTACTCCTTTGGCAATATGTTTCTTTTGCATCCTCATCAAACACCAACACCTTTGTCAGATCTGTCTTGTCTTGTTTGCTACTTGATAGCTTATGGTGTCATCCTCATCCCAAAATAATTCTTGAAAACCCCACCAAAGACTGGTGCAACATTTGAAAATCCTCGCTAGGCTCTATGATGGTATTTAATCATGGAATCCAACTCATTGTATATTGGCTTCCACGTCGAAAAGTGACAACATATGGCTTGTCAACAAAGAGGGAGTCATGTTCTGTAACTAATAAATCGAAGCTGTAAGGGAGGAATAAGAGTTGAGAGACTGGGAAGGATTTAGTGATGAAGGAATGACTAACAAATTTCATTCTTATCCAAGTTATAGCGAAATGATGATTAACCATAACTCATTAACGGGTAGTTCCTTTTATTTATTACCGTTCTCATGCCTGCCTGCCTTACCATCCTCCCTCAACCAAGCACCGCCTCAATCCTTTGCATTCATATATTTGATTTGAACAAAACGAGACATGTTTTGATTCTTGTAATATCACCCATTAGGGTTAGCTTCACCATCTAATTTGTATACACAATCTTTGTTATTGTGCATATATATATATATATATATGTGTGTATGTATGTATGTATGTATGTATGTATGTATGTATGTATGTATGTATGTATGTATGTATGTATGTATGTATGTATGTATGTATGTATGTATGTATGTATGTATGTCTGTCTGTCTGTCTGTCTTGAATTCAATCCAGTTTCTTGGGATTGTAATCCATCTAATTATGTCTTGACATCTTTTCGTTTACTCATGTAAAAAGCTTGTCTTGGAATGTTGCCAAAACTAATGAACCCAAGCATTTGAATATCTTAAAATTTGTGAACCTTGTCAAATAAATCATTTGCCAAATTGACTCATATAGTACAATTTCAAAATTCTTGAAATATCTTCAACAAATGACACATGAAACCTTTAGGTTTACTTTGGCTATTGATTAATTACACACTTATGGTTATTTGAATCTTATAACATTATTCTCAATTTCAAGGAAAATATGTTCCTTTTAGCCGTTTAGGTGGTAGAGGATATAATACCATGAAAATGTTTAACGGTGATAGCTACAAGTCTATAAAACATAATAACATTGTTTGGCATGTGTGTGTAATGACAACATTTAATAACAATGCTCGACATCAAGTAGACTTTGGCACTTGTCCATACATGGATTCCTATTTCGGTTTCCTTTAGTACATGTTATTTGAGGAGTTGTAACTCGTATGGACTTTGTATTATTCAATTCAATCCATTTTGCTTTTGCTACTACACAATATTATGTCGTAGTTTCCCTTCATTGGATCATTGATGTGTATCACATGTTGTGCCGGCTTGGAAATTATGATGTGTACGATTAATGATGAAAATTTCACTTAGCCTTATTGTTTGTGGCATTATCACATTTGTTATGAAACATGCCTTCATATGAATCTAATTTTTCGTGTTATTCAATATTCTTCGATATAACCTGATTATATTTGAAACCTTGTGTGGTCGTAGCTTGTGTTCTGACTTTTTTTTGTGATTAAATTCTAGGATATGTGATATATTAAACTAATAACCCCATATGAGGGTGTCATTGGTGCACCTATGTCCACCACTTATCATTCCACGTCTACTTTTTTGCTTTGATTAGAGCTAATCATTGAGTTTAGAATTTTGAATTTGTTTGTCATGGACTCATGGACGGCGCACGGTTCCCAACGTCTCATATTTGTTGGATACATTTGGAACGTCTTTTTTGCTTTGATGAGAGTTAACCATTGGCTTTAGCACTTTTGAATTTGTTTGTTGTGGACTCGTGGACAGTGGCATGGTTCACAACACCTATCTCATATTTGTTGGACACATCTGGATCCGCACGTCCAATACACAAGCAAGATATGTTTGACTATTACTTCTTCTGCCAGCGTGACATGATACACATGTACATGATTATTTATTTAACTCAGTTTGACATTATTTGACTTGCATGATATTTTTGCAAAAAAAAAATAATAATAATGAAAAATTTTAGCTATTTAAAATCGGGGGTTTTATGATTAATTGATTATGGTTTGTAAAATTGTATGCAAGTATCCTTCTTTTGTAGGAAAGATTCCTATTTGTTATTATTAATGAGTAATTTAGATATTTTACTAATAAATAAAATAAGCTGTGTCCGAAAACGCCACATATTATTTTAGCATTCGGGATAAGATACATGATGCATTTGCTCTTTATTTCTGCAGACAAGTCATAAAAGCAGACAGAAATACACATTTTTCGCTACTCTTGGTGCATACAGTGTCTGTTTATGAACAATCTCCTCGAAGGATCTTTAGGGATGAGAGTGTGTTTTGGATGGCGACAGTTTCTTTTATTTGTGACCCTTGTTTTCTTTTTCACACATTTTCTCTCAGGTTATTATTTTTTCATGTGTTCTATCTGTTAATTTATGCTCTTAATTCTTTTCATCATAAAAACCGAAAGTTACTTTGTATCTCAGTTTTGGAGTTGCATCAGAACTCAAATGTTAAAGATTCACACCAAAAGAAAACCAAGAAATTTAATCATCTTGTTTTTGGGCCTGCTGCTGGTGAAGGCTTGCCAAATCGTTTACAATGCAAAGGTATTCATGAACCTTTGAAGTATCAAATACCCTTCATGGCATATTAAATTTGCTATATGTTTTTCATGGAAGTGTGTAAGATCTTCAGAAATCTTAACAATTTCCGTTTTTGTCCAAGTGTGTTCTTCTATTAAAATTTCAAGCTATCTATGTTTATTGTCATCATTGCATATTCTTAATGGAAGTTCACAGGTTATCTGTTATTTTATCATATAGGGCATATTGTTAATTTTACAAATCAGCTTATTGGCAGTTCGCAAGTTTTCTTTGATTTCTCAAGGAAGGGCAATTTGTAATATAACAAAATTTGATCATTGTGCCATGTATCAGATTTTAAGTTGCAATTTTGTGGCATAGAGGGGTTTCAAATAGTGGGTTTATGACTTTATGGGTAAAAGTAATCAGTTCTAGTTTATCGCAATAAATAGTAGCAAGATTATGTACTTGTCTAACAATACAAAAAAGACAAGTGTTATCTTATTCATCTACGATCTATGTAGCATATACCTCTTGAATCCCTCTTTGTATGTTTTTTTCCTTGTATTCAGTCACTTGAATTAATATTACATGATTGCAGGTATCAAGGCTCTAAACAAGACCCATGCATCCATACCCACCAACTTTTACAATGGTGATGGTGTTGCCTTCGTAACCGTTTTTACAATTTATAACTCTAGCATTGATGGATCAAGTGACACTACTATTGTGGGGAAAGTTCCGTACTCCAAGGTGGGTCGGTCAATGGCTGTCTTGGATACATTCATAAACTTTATACAGGTACATCTCAAATGCAATCCATGTTGTGGTAAACTTGGGTTGCCTTTTATATGTCCCTCTTGGAAGTGGCATGAGTTTGTTTGGTGAAAAAATCTTTTTAAAATACAAGGAAAATGGTGGATACATAAGATGACCCTTGAAAATCGAGATGCCTAGGTGCACTTGTGTTGGAATTTGTTTGTCCCTATTAGAGATGGCAATGTTTCCCATTTTCCTAAGAAGGATCAATATAGGATCTAATTTTATTTCCCATGGGTCAAATGAGTCAACTTAAAAAACTTAGCTTAAAATGAAACGGTTTGATAGTTAACCAAAGTGTATTAAAAATTAAAATATGATTTGGAAGTATGGTTTTTGTGATCATATTTAACACATTAATTATTAATAGAAGTGGACAAAATATATTGATGGGCTGACCCGACTCAGCCTGTATTAAAATTGTATGTTTTCACTTGTTAGCCAACCCAAGTTTCTATCATTCTATGTCCTCTTGCTTTACTCAGTCGGTTTGTGATATTTCGGTTATAGTGTCCGCATATATATATTTACATAGCACTTCAACTATGCATCAAAATTTAGTTTTAGCTGAATCTTAATAATGTACTTGTAATTTTGCAGTTGAGGATGCCTAAAAGCAAAGCGATCATCCTCACTGATCCAGCATCCAGGCTTCCACTAAAGAGAAATAGGGTGACGGTGTATCCAATTCAAGGTGAATATTCACGTGACAAGTTGATGCTTCAAAGAATCAGGTCTTACATTGTAAGAGCACGGTGCATTGATCCATATTGGCCCCAGTTCTAAATTCAGCCCTACTAATTTTCTTTAAAGACCAAGAAATAAACTCAACCCCATGGCACACATATTATGATTACATTGTTGGTTTGCTATTTGGACGAGTTCTGCTAACGCTATTTCTTTTATAACTAAAGCAACCGTTTATCTAATTTTTGCAGGCTTTTTTAGAGGAAAAGCTTAAAGAGCAGTCACGGAATCCGAGACAAAAAATTAGTAATTTTATCTTCACGGACTCTGACATAGCAGTAGTTGGCGACGTGGGGCAAATATTTAGCATATATGAAAACTTTCATCTGGCTCTTACTTTTCGTAACAACAAACAACAGCCTCTGAATTCGGGATTCATAGCAGTTAGGGGTACTGCTGATGGGATTCTAAGGTATGTCATCTTGTAATTTTCAAATTATCTTTGTACCCCGTGAGATTGTATTGTTTGACCAAGGACATTTATCGAATGATGGAATCTCTAGCGTAACCTTCAACAATGAGGAAGGGTTTCTTTTGTAGTGGGCATAGTTTCATAGCATCGGTTTTGGTAGAGGTGGCAACAAGGCCAAGTCCAGTGGGTTGGGTATTATGGTCAGAACAACTAGCTTTTGACATGTGTAAACTACGTGTCAGATTGGGTTGACCCATGACAACTTATTTTGGCATTTTATTTGTATTTTTATATATTATCAATGTATAGATATGATTAAGAAACTAACTATTAAAATGATTTTTTTAAATAAAGTTATGTAGGAGGTTCAAAGTATTAGAACACACTTTGGCCTGACTTTGGATACGATATGTTTTAACCGAATATAAGATTTCAACTATTTGACACATTGGAGATAAATTACAACTCAAATTTTTGACCCATTTTATTATAAATGAGACGAATTTGCCGCCTCAAGTTTTTGGCAAGGATGTCAGATAGGTAACTGTAGGGAACTTTTTGGAAGTAAAGCCTTGTGCCTTATATCTATCAAAGCCTTCGACACAATGGTTTTAGGAAAATGTTTGTCTCAAGGTCAAATGTCTTAAAAAACCTTCAAAGAATGACTTGGTGAGGGAATGTGGTGAACCTAGGTTTTTAGCTATTGGAAATGTCTTGACGAACAAATAAGTAGCAACTCTAACTTGAAAACTTTCTAAAGATGGAAATGTTGTAATATTTATGGGATGCACCAGGATTGGAATTGTTCATTCTTCCTCATACATGGAATTTACATTGGCTACAGAGCAAAGGTTTTCTTGGAGGAAGTTTTTAAAGTTTATAGCTCAAAGTACATGAAAGCTTCTCGAATGCTTGGAGATCAACTTGCTCTTGCTTGGGTTGTAAAATCTCATGCTTCATTCGATGCAAAGTCGTTTAGCAGACCCAAAGCTTTTCTTGAGGAAATTGGTGGTGCTTCAGTGCTCTTTTTGCCTTGTGCGGTTTACAATTGGACACCACCTGAAGGTGCTGGCCAGTTTCATGGCATGCCCTTGGATGTCAAGGTAATACACATGCATTAACCCTCATGTTTATTCTATAAAGTTAACGGGAGATTAACTTTATGACCATAATACTTAGATTTTCGTCGCAAGCAAACCATTGTTCTGGCAGAAACAGAAAACTAAACTTTTCATTTGTATAAAATGTAAAATTACAATGGTTTTTTTTTTCACTTGCATACTATAGTTTCACCATAACGAAGTTAAGGTGCAATGATAACTCAAGTATAATGGCTCAAAAGTCGATCACTTAAAAAGCAATTGTTGGTTGCTACAGATTCACCATTTTTCAAGGGGTTCTTCTTTTCTTTTCTTTTCTTTTGTCCTTTTGGTGTGTGTGTGGAGGTTGAAAAACTTACTTTAAAACATATTTTGTGTGGTTTGACCCTTGCTGTCCTGTAACAATATCTTATCTCTATCCTTCCGGCTTAAGTTACAAGGATAAAAATATATTTAGACTCTTCATAAATCCCTTTTGGCCACTTCAGTATGAGAGTTTTATGTATGGTAATAATCCACACAATAATCAGAAAATGGGTTCGCGGTTACATGAGACGGTCACCATTTCATACTTAAAGTGGATCACGGACGAAAAACATTTGATTTGATTTGTTTTTCAGGTGGTTCATTTCAAGGGATCGAGGAAACGCCTTATGCTCGAGTCATGGAACTTCTTGAATTCTTCATCGTCTCACGATCTATCAGATATGTTGTGCCTTATCTTAAGCAGTGGACGGACAAAGTATGATTTTTGAACACTAAACCCCACATTTTGTTTCTTGAAAATGTCGTTGACTAGATACAGGCATCTTTTTTTTTTTTTTTTGCTATAATATTGATTTGGTTTTTTATTTTATAGGGTTGATTTATGAAAGTTGTAGCATGTTATTTATGTATGAATATTCATTTCTAAGTCGTTGCCCAAGTTCATTTGAGGACTCGGAATTCTTATCTGACCATTAGTAAATTAAACAACAAAAACTCTGATATTCCAGTGAGCTTTCATGAAGCTGTCATCCGAAATAAGATGTTGGCGTTTGGTAGATAGAATCGATGAGAAAAGAAATTAAGATAAGTTATTATTTAGTAATCCTTAGTTTTTTTTTTATTTCTCTAATAAATAATGAAAAATCAAGTAAAAGCTCAAAAATATAAAAAAGATAAGTGTACCATTATATAGTTATTGTGTTTCTGATATAAAGTTAAGTGTATTTTGGACGGGAAAAAAAACACTCTTATGTCTGGGACGGAAGGGTTAAAAACCATTAACGGGGAAATTAGGTAGAGTTTTATTTGTATGTTTGAGAAGATAGATGGAGTTGAAAAATGTAAAATAACGTAAAATAATATATAAATTAAAAAAAAAAGTAGAAACATACTTAAATGGATAATTTTAAAGGATGTATTTCTAATGTTAAGAGTTATATGTTCCACACAATAATTATATGCTTCATACAATTTTAGAAGTACTTGAGTAGTCTTTTGTTAAAAACTTGTGATTTTAAGAGGTCCTAATAAAAGAAAAGGCTCAAATGCAACTTATAGAGTTATAGATTAATTTAAAAAACATTAGGTTCCGTTTATCTTTTAGGAATGAAAGTCGAAGGAATCTACATTTATATTTAGTATATATAGACATTTATATTACAAAAAGAATGGACAAAATTTAATCAAAATTTATGGTTTAATGAATTTGTCATTACTTACCATCTGCAAAGTAATTTAGTTTTCAACATTTTTAACTTTAAACTTGTTTTTATTACAAATTTAGCAAGAGTTTTCTGTACGTCTCACTTGATATAGTGTCTTGTGGAGTTGTCAAGTCACTGTTGGCGTTGAAAATTCAGAAAATTGTTATCAAGGTTGAAGATTCGTCACCATATCTTTTTTTAGTAAGCAACAAGTTAGTGTTTGTCCATCTATCGTGTTGTGAACCTGATAAATGTTGTTACGTCCTTGTTGCAACAAGTACATTTTAGGGATAATTGCCCAAAAAACCATCAACTTGTCAACCTTTTGTGATTAAAATCCCAAACCATCATTCGTTGCATAGAAAACCCCGAACTAACTAAAACTCAGTAAATCAAGGTTTTATCATTAAGTAACGCGTTGAAACCGGTTATTAATCCTACGTGGACCGGTAAATAACCTACGTAGAATAAATTTTAATTGTTGAAACCGGTTGCCAAGCATTACACATCATTTAAACCCCGTTGATAAATTTTAAACAGGATAACATTATCAACGAGTGTTTAAATGATGTGTAATACTTGGCAACCAGTTTCAACAATAAAAATTTATTCCTCGTAGGTTATTTACCGGTTCACGTAGGATTAATAACCGGTTTCAACCGATTATCCATTGATAAAACCTTGATTTACTGATTTTTAGTTCGTTCGGGGTTTTCAATGCAACGAAAAATGGTTTGGGGTTTTAATTACAAAAACCTGACAAGTTCAGGGTTTTTTACGCAATTATCCCTACATTTTATGCATGGTTCCTTGTATATTTTTAAGTCTTATTATAGAATTATAACTATAAAATAAAGGCGTCGATCCCTATGGTTCGAATTCTGGGGTCAAACAACTTTATTTCTTACTTCAAGATTTATATATATTAAAGTTTCCTATAGGATTTCAATGATTAATTAGTCTATCAAGATGAACACATTGATCCTACTTCTGTAACAAATTCCATGGCTAGCTTGAGTTGTAAAAGCCAACTTGACCTCCCTTTCATAAATGTGTGATTTCAGTAAAAAGGGTGAACTTTAGTTAGGTGTCTACACCAAGGACAAGGGTTCTGTAAGTATATAAAGATCAGGTGCTAATGTTTCCATGTTTTTTTTTTTTTGTCGTTATAGGGCTCAAGGCTTATGGTCACCTAGGGTGGAATGACGAGGGAGGTTGGGGCGGGTGGGCACTGCCTTGGACAGATCTGCTAGGAACCAATGGACCAATGGTGCCGACAAGTGAAACCTCATCCGGTTCTTCGACTGGAAGGGCCAAAAAGGTTACCCGGGTTGATATCATGTAGTCGACTCTAGAACAATCCTATATTTATGCTGTTATACTCCGTGCCCAAGCAGTTGATCTAGTGTTTGTTGAGTACAAGTGTTGATGTAGTTGTGATGTGAGTTAGTTTGATTCTGGGTACAAGTGTTGATGCAGTGTAAGTTTGATGGTTTTTGAGAGTGTGTCAAAATGGCAAATGTTGACTGACGGTTTCTGCTTTTCTTGCTGCTTTACATTCGATTTTATAATCACCAGAACAAATAATGAAATATTTGTTGAAAATCTAAAAATACAGAATAACACAGACAATTGGATTTTTTGAATATTACTTTAGTCATAAACATATTTGGGATTTATATGTAGAATAATAATACCATGTTCTTTAACATTCTATTTTAATTGTTGAATTGGGTTTCATTACATCGGGATGTTTATGGAAGTTCATCGAAGTTTATGGAACCGGATTTGTGACACCCTTGCCACATTAACCACCAATTACCATTCACCCAGGATTATTCACCAACAAACAGATAATATAATGATCTGATATCTTATTTAAAGTGCGGAAGCAAAATACGTAAATAAAATAATACAAATCTGATAAACACCCTACGGTGCTACATAGGTTACACGTCTAAGTCTACATACCGTATACTCCACACGTACTCCAAGTACGCAAACCCGAGCCGCAGCTCCTTCGAGCTGACACTCAGCATAAGAAAACCAACCATCTGAGGCAGACATTACATCGGGGATGACTTACTGTCTATCCTGACCACAGAGGTGTCAAACTCTTGGTCATATAGCACAGTATCATCAGAGTACAGATGCGACCACGCAGGTCCATCGAAAGGATGCACAACAAATGAACGGACATGCAACAAGTATGAATGTGCATCACCATATACGCATGTTAGTAGAGTGCCAAACGAATATGAAACAACATGCCTCAGCAGGCAATGCAAACATAATGCAGATGCAGCAATGTTAAAATCAAAGGTACTCACAGTGGGTGCGTTATTAAACTTCCAGTTATCTTATTTCTCTTCGGAATTTCAACCGGACTCAAAAGTACCCCACTGTGGGTTAAACAACACCACAAGGGATCTGTTTCATTTCCATAATGAAAACATATTATCATGATATGTTCTTTAACAATTTACCATTAACTTGTATAAAATAAAGTGCTACAACATTCGGAAACGTCATCCGAAACTCATATTTTTAAATCGTTATTCAAGGTGTTAATATTCCCAATTAACCCTCCATTATATGCCTTATTATAGTACAAAAGATATCCCAAAAGTTTGTTTATTTGACCATAAATTCGGATCCTTTTAAACCCATCCGAATTACCCCAAAAACGAATGAACTCGCCGAGTAGGCATAAGGAACTCGCCGAGTTCCTATCCGGATTTCGGATCATTGACTGAATTTCGGACTCATCCGAATTGGGTTGACCCATCCGAGTTCGGGTTGACCCATCCGAATTCGGACACCTTCGAGTTCGGTTCTTAAGTTGATTTTGGTCCTATCCAAATTTCGGGTCTCATCCGAATTCGGATCCAACACTTATGAATTTTATGAAGATTTAATCAACTGTTCTTGAGTACTCGCCGAGTTCCTCATGAACTCGCCGAGTTCACATGCAGGTTTGCTATTTCGCAGCTACGGATTTTTAAGTAAAAATTGCCAAAACTCAAATTTATCCACATGCAATCCATAATAATGTTTTATTACTATATATTGAGTGTTTTTACATCATTTTCCATAACATTAACACTCTATTTCGTCCAGATTGGATCAAAATTGAAGAAAAACCTCAAGAACACTAAAACTTAATAAAAACTCAGATTTCTAACCTTTTTGGACGAATTAACCGATGATTCTTGTTTCAGATGCTTCAGTGATGTTCAACAATCGATTCTCCACTGATTTAACACACATGCATCAACATTTCTCATATTAAAATCCGAATTTTCAGCATATTTATTCTTAAAATAAACCCCAAGAAGATAAATCATGTTCTTACCTTAATTCCACTTGAATCTTGTTAATATTCAGCTGTAATCCACGAATTTCTTTCCTTAATTTCGAATTTCAGCAGAATATTTGAGAGAATTTGAGAGCTAAAGAGAGAGTGAAATGGTTCTAAATGAAAGACCAATGCTCTTTTATTCCATCTTTTTAGCTTTTGTCACATTTAGCCTCTCAATTTATCTGATTTCACTAAATACTGATTTTGTCTTAATTTTATCCTTACTAACAATTATAAATCATAATAATAATTCAAAATTCCAAAGTTTCATAATTTCTCAAAAATAGCAACCAACTTCCAAATATCCAGATACATAGACATTTTTAATAATTTAACTTAATACAGAAATTCATCTAATTATCCCAAATTACAATAAATTAAATCCGAGGATGTTACAGGATTCATCCTTTGTCATTGAGAAATCATATTTTTTGAATACAAATTGATACGAATTGTGAAATGAATGGAAGGACAATTCTATTGCTAAATGTAAAATCAGTAAGTGATTAAATAAAGCGGAAAATTAATCCCTAGGGATTCCAGAGAAACTGATGTGCCGCTAGCACACCTTTATTTTAATTAAGAAATGGAATTAAATAAACTAAAACTAGCGGACAAATAGGCAAGTATTACCTATCGTTTACTAGCATAGCTTAGGTAAGTCCGGGTTGTCGAACTCAGGGACAATTGGTGTAATAATGATAGGAACCGTCAGTTAATGGTTAGCTATGATAAAAATTGATTTAAAATGCATGTAAGATAAATATGGACATAAAATCTATCAC
>JAANYP010008574.1:0-11952 GCA_020465985.1 Centrapalus pauciflorus
CATTACTTACTTGCATATGTTTCGGTACTCATTGGTGATTGTTACTGACTTGTATTGAAACATCTGCTGCTGCTTGTTCCATGATTACTTAATTGTATGTTAGGAACATATGATAGACACTGATGAAACTGGACAACTGTTGCTGCATGTTCCTTGATTACTTGCATTGCTCCGGACCGCTGTGAGTGACAGATTGCATTACTTACTTGCATACGTTTCGGTACTTATTGGTGATTGATACTGACTTGTATGGAAATATCTGCTGCTGCTTGTTCCATGATTACTTAATTGTATGTTAGGAACATATGATAGACACTGATGAAACTGGATAACTGCTGCTGCATGTTCCTTGATTACTTGCATTGCTCCGGACCGCTGTGAGTGACAGATTGCATTACTTTCTTGCATACGTTTCGGTACTTATTGGTGATTGATACTGACTTGTATGGAAACATCTGCTGCTGCTTGTTCCTTGATTATTTAATTGTATGCTAGGAACGTTTGATAGACAATGCTGAAACTGGACAACTGCTGCATGTTCCTTGATTACTTGCATTGCTCTGGACCACTATGAGGGACAGATTGCATTACTTACTTGCATATGTTTCGGTACTCATTTGTGATTGTTACTGACTTGTATTGAAACATCTGCTGCTGCTTGATCCACGATTACTTAATTGTATGTTAGGAACATATAATAGACACTGATGAAACTGGACAACTGCTGATGCATGTTCCTTGATTACTTGCATTGCTCCGGACCGCTGTGAGTGACAGATTGCATTACTTACTTGCATATGTTTCGGTACTTATTGGTGATTGTTACTGACTTGTATGGAAACATTTGCTGCTTCTTGTTTCTTGATTACTTAATTGTATGTTAGGAACGTATGATAGACACTACTAAAACTGGAAAACTGCTGTTGAATGTTCCTTGATTACTTGCATTGCTCAGGTTCGCTGTGATTGCATTACTTACTTACATATGTTTCGGTACTTATCGGTTATTGTTACTGACTTGTACGAAAACATTTGATGCAGTTTGTTCCTTGATTACTTAATTGTATGCTAAGAACGTATGATAGACACTGCTGAAACTAGACAACTGTTGTTGCATGTTCCTTGATTACTTGCATTGCTCTGGACCGCTATGAGTGACAGATTACATTTCTTACTTGCATAGGTTTCGGTACTTATTGGTGATTGCTACTGATTTGTATGAAACATTTGCTGCTGCTCGTTCCTTGATTAGTTAATTGTACGCTAGGAACGTATGATAGACACTGCTGAAACTGGACAACTGTAGTTGCATGTTCCTTGACTATTTGCATTGCTCCGGACCGCTGTGAGTGACAGATTGCATTACTTACTTGCATATGTTTCGGTACTTATTGGTGATTGATACTGACTTGTATGGAAACATCTGCTGCTGCTTGTTACTTGATTACTTAACTGTATGTTAGGAACGTATGATAGACAATGATCAAACTGGACAACCGCTGCTGCATATTCCTTGATTACTTGCATTGCACCGGACCGCTGTGAGTGATAGATTGCATTATTTACTTGCACATGTTTTGGTAATTATTGGTGATTGTTACTGACTTGTATGGAAACATCTGCTGCTTGTTGTTCCTTGATTACTTAATTGTACGTTAGGAACGTATGATAGACACTGCTGAAACTGGACAACTACTGCTGCATGTTCCTTGTTTACTTGCATTTCTCAGGTTCGCTGTGATTGCATTACTTACTTGCATATGTTTCGGTACTTATTGGTGATTGTTACTGACTTGTATGGAAACATCTGTTGCTGCTTGTTCCTTGATTACGTAATTGTATGCTAGGTGCGTATGATAGACACTGCTGAAACTAGACAACTGTTGTTGCATGTTCCTTGATTACCTGCATTGCTCTGGACCGCTGTGAGTGATAGCTTACATTACTTACTTGCATATGTTTCGGTACTTATTAGTGATTGTTACTGACTTGTATGAAACATCTGCTGCTTCTTGTTCCTTGTACTTAATTGTATGTTAGGAACGTATGATAGACACTACTGAAACTGGACAACTGTTGTTGCATGTTCCTTGATTACTTGCATTGCTCAGGTTCACTGTGATTGCATTACTTACTTGCATACGTTTCGGTACTTATTGGTGATTGATATTGACTTGTATGCAAACATCAACTGCTGCTTGTTCCTTTATTATTTAGTGGTATGCTTGGAACGTTTGATAGACAATGCTGAAACTGGACAACTGCTGCATGTTCCTTGATTACTTGCATTGCTCTGGACCGCTATGAGGGACAGATTTCATTACGTACTTGCATATGTTTCGGTACTCATTGGTGATTGTTACTGACTTGTATGGAAACATCTGCTGCTTCTTGTTCCTTGTACTTAATTGTATGTTAGGAACGTATGATAGACACTACTGAAACTGGACAACTGTTGTTGCATGTTCCTTGATTACTTGCATTGCTCAGGTTCACTGTGATTGCATTACTTACTTGCATACGTTTCGGTACTTATTGGTGATTGATATTGACTTGTATGCAAACATCTGCTGCTGCTTGTTCCTTTATTATTTAGTGGTATGCTTGGAACGTTTGATAGACAATGCTGAAACTGGACAACTGCTGCATGTTCCTTGATTACTTGCATTGCTCTGGACCGCTATGAGGGACAGATTTCATTACTTACTTGCATATGTTTCGGTACTCATTGGTGATTGTTACTGACTTGTATGGAAACATCTGCTGCTTCTTGTTCCTTGTACTTAATTGTATGTTGGGAACGTATGATAGACACTACTGAAACTGGACAACTGTTGTTGCATGTTCCTTGATTACTTGCATTGCTCAGGTTCACTGTGATTGCATTACTTACTTGCATACGTTTCGGTACTTATTGGTGATTGATATTGACTTGTATGCAAACATCTGCTGCTGCTTGTTCCTTTATTATTTAGTGGTATGCTTGGAACGCTTGATAGACAATGCTGAAACTGGACAACTGCTGCATGTTCCTTGATTACTTGCATTGCTCTGGACCGCTATGAGGGACAGATTTCATTACTTACTTGCATATGTTTCGGTACTCATTGGTGATTGTTACTGACTTGTATTGAAACATCTGCTGCTGCTTGTTCCATGATTACTTAATTGTATGTTAGGAACGTATGATAGACACTGCTGAAACTGGACAACTGTGCTGCATGTTCCTTGATTACTTGCATTGCTTCGGACCGCTGTGAGTGACAGATTGCATTACTTACTTGCATATGTTTCGGTACTTATTGGTGATTGTTACTGACTTGTATGGAAACATATGCTGCTTCTTGTTCCTTGTACTTAATTGTATGTTAGGAACGTATGATAGACACTACTGAAACTGGACAACTGTTGTTGCATGTTCCTTGATTACTTGCATTGTTCAGGTTCACTGTGATTGCATTACTTACTTGCATACGTTTCGGTACTTATTGGTGATTGATATTGACTTGTATGCAAACATCTGCTGCTGCTTGTTCCTTTATTATTTAGTGGTATGCTTGGAACGTTTGATAGACAATGCTGAAACTGGACAACTGCTGCATGTTCCTTGATTACTTGCATTGCTCTGGACCGCTATGAGGGACAGATTTCATTACTTACTTGCATATGTTTCGGTACTCATTGGTGATTGTTACTGACTTGTATTGAAACATCTGCTGCTGCTTGTTCCATGATTACTTAATTGTATGTTAGGAACATATGATAGACACTGATGAAACTGGACAACTGCTGCTGCATGTTCCTTGATTACTTGCATTGCTCCGGACCGCTGTGAGTGACAGATTGCATTACTTACTTGCATACGTTTCGGTACTTATTGGTGATTGAGACGGACTTGTATGGAAATAAGCTGCTGCTGGCTTGTTCCCTGATAATGATTACTTAATTGTATGTTAGGAACATATGATAGACACTGATGAAACTGGATAACTGCTGCTGCATGTTCCTTGATTACTTGCATTGCTCCGGACCGCTGTGAGTGACAGATTGCATTACTTTCTTGCATACGTTTCGGTACTTATTGGTGATTGATACTGACTTGTATGGAAACATCTGCTGCTGCTTGTTCCTTGATTATTTAATTGTATGCTAGGAACGTTTGATAGACAATGCTGAAACTGGACAACTGCTGCATGTTCCTTGATTACTTGCATTGCTCTGGACCACTATGAGGGACAGATTGCATTACTTACTTGCATATGTTTCGGTACTCATTGGTGATTGTTACTGACTTGTATTGAAACATCTGCTGCTGCTTGATCCACGATTACTTAATTGTATGTTAGGAACATATAATAGACACTGATGAAACTGGACAACTGCTGATGCATGTTCCTTGATTACTTGCATTGCTCCGGACCGCTGTGAGTGACAGATTGCATTACTTACTTGCATATGTTTCGGTACTTATTGGTGATTGTTACTGACTTGTATGGAAACATTTGCTGCTTCTTGTTTCTTGATTACTTAATTGTATGTTAGGAACGTATGATAGACACTACTAAAACTGGAAAACTGCTGTTGAATGTTCCTTGATTACTTGCATTGCTCAGGTTCGCTGTGATTGCATTACTTACTTACATATGTTTCGGTACTTATCGGTTATTGTTACTGACTTGTACGAAAACATTTGATGCAGTTTGTTCCTTGATTACTTAATTGTATGCTAAGAACGTATGATAGACACTGCTGAAACTAGACAACTGTTGTTGCATGTTCCTTGATTACTTGCATTGCTCTGGACCGCTATGAGTGACAGATTACATTTCTTACTTGCATAGGTTTCGGTACTTATTGGTGATTGCTACTGATTTGTATGAAACATTTGCTGCTGCTCGTTCCTTGATTAGTTAATTGTACGCTAGGAACGTATGATAGACACTGCTGAAACTGGACAACTGTAGTTGCATGTTCCTTGACTATTTGCATTGCTCCGGACCGCTGTGAGTGACAGATTGCATTACTTACTTGCATATGTTTCGGTACTTATTGGTGATTGATACTGACTTGTATGGAAACATCTGCTGCTGCTTGTTACTTGATTACTTAACTGTATGTTAGGAACGTATGATAGACAATGATCAAACTGGACAACCGCTGCTGCATATTCCTTGATTACTTGCATTGCTCCGGACCGCTGTGAGTGATAGATTGCATTATTTACTTGCACATGTTTTGGTAATTATTGGTGATTGTTACTGACTTGTATGGAAACATCTGCTGCTTGTTGTTCCTTGATTACTTAATTGTACGTTAGGAACGTATGATAGACACTGCTGAAACTGGACAACTACTGCTGCATGTTCCTTGTTTACTTGCATTTCTCAGGTTCGCTGTGATTGCATTACTTACTTGCATATGTTTCGGTACTTATTGGTGATTGTTACTGACTTGTATGGAAACATCTGTTGCTGCTTGTTCCTTGATTACGTAATTGTATGCTAGGTGCGTATGATAGACACTGCTGAAACTAGACAACTGTTGTTGCATGTTCCTTGATTACCTGCATTGCTCTGGACCGCTGTGAGTGATAGCTTACATTACTTACTTGCATATGTTTCGGTACTTATTAGTGATTGTTACTGACTTGTATGAAACATCTGCTGCTTCTTGTTCCTTGTACTTAATTGTATGTTAGGAACGTATGATAGACACTACTGAAACTGGACAACTGTTGTTGCATGTTCCTTGATTACTTGCATTGCTCAGGTTCACTGTGATTGCATTACTTACTTGCATACGTTTCGGTACTTATTGGTGATTGATATTGACTTGTATGCAAACATCAACTGCTGCTTGTTCCTTTATTATTTAGTGGTATGCTTGGAACGTTTGATAGACAATGCTGAAACTGGACAACTGCTGCATGTTCCTTGATTACTTGCATTGCTCTGGACCGCTATGAGGGACAGATTTCATTACTTACTTGCATATGTTTCGGTACTTATTGGTGATTGTTACTGACTTGTATGGAAACATCTGTTGCTTCTTGTTCCTTGATTACTTAATTGTATGTTAGGAACGTATGATAGACACTACTGAAACTGGACAACTGTTGTTGCATGTTCCTTGATTACTTGCATTGCTCAGGTTCACTGTGATTGCATTACTTACTTGCATACGTTTCGGTACTTATTGGTGATTGATACTGACTTGTATGCAAACATCTGCTGCTGCTTGTTCCTTGATTATTTAACTGTATGCTAGGAACGTTTGATAGACAATGCTGAAACTGGATGACTGTTGCATGTTCCTTGATTACTTGCATTGCTCTAGACCGCTATGAGGGACAGATTGCATTACTTACTTGCATATGTTTTGGTACTCATTGGTGATTGTTACTGACTTGTATTGAAACATCTGCTGCTGCTTGATCCACGATTACTTAATTGTATGTTAGGAACATATGATAGACACTGATGAAACTGGACAACTGCTGCTGCATGTTCCTTGATTACTTGCATTGCTTCGGACCGCTGTGAGTGACAGATTGCATTACTTACTTGCATATGTTTCGGTACTTATTGGTGATTGTTACTGACTTGTATGGAAACATCTGCTGCTTCTTGTTCCTTGTACTTAATTGTATGTTAGGAACGTATGATAGACACTACTGAAACTGGACAACTGTTGTTGCATGTTCCTTGATTACTTGCATTGCTCAGGTTCACTGTGATTGCATTACTTACTTGCATACGTTTCGGTACTTATTGGTGATTGATACTGACTTGTATGCAAACATCTGCTGCTGCTTGTTCCTTGATTATTTAACTGTATGCTAGGAACGTTTGATAGACAATGCTGAAACTGGATGACTGTTGCATGTTCCTTGATTACTTGCATTGCTCTAGACCGCTATGAGGGACAGATTGCATTACTTACTTGCATATGTTTTGGTACTCATTGGTGATTGTTACTGACTTGTATTGAAACATCTGCTGCTGCTTGTTCCATGATTACTTAATTGTATGTTAGGAACATATGATAGACACTGATGAAACTGGACAACTACTTCTGCATGTTCCTTGATTACTTGCATTGGTCCGGACCGCTGTGAGTGACAGATTGCATTACTTACTTGCATATGTTTCGGTACTTATTGGTGATTGATACTGACTTGTATGGTAACATCTGCTGCTGCTTGTTCCATGATTACTTAATTGTATGTTAGGAACATATGATAGACACTGATGAAACTGGACAACTGCTGCTGCATGTTCCTTGATTACTTGCATTGCTCCTGACCGCTGTGAGTGACAGATTGCATTACTTACTTGCATACGTTTCAGTACTTATTGGTGATTGATACTGACTTGTATGGAAACATCTGCTGCTGCTTGTTCCTTGATTATTTAATTGTATGCTAGGAACGTTTGATAGACGATGCTGAAACTGGACAACTGCTGCATGTTCCTAGATTACTTGCATTGCTCTGGACCGCTATAAGGGACAGATTATATTACTTACTTGCATATGTTTCGGTACTCATTGGTGATTGTTACTGACTTGTATTGAAACATCTGCTGGTGCTTGTTCCATGATTACTTAATTGTATGTTAGGAACATATGATAGACACTGATTAAACTGGACAACTGTTGCTGCATGTTCCTTGATTACTTGCATTGCTCCTGACCGCTGTGAGTGACAGATTGCATTACTTACTTGCATACGTTTCGGTACTTATTGGTGATTGATACTGACTTGTATGGAAACATCTGCTGCTGCTTGTTCCTTGATTATTTAATTGTATGCTAGGAACGTTTGATAGACGATGCTGAAACTGGACAACTGCTGCATGTTCCTAGATTACTTGCATTGCTCTGGACCGCTATGAGGGACAGATTATATTACTTACTTGCATATGTTTCGGTACTCATTGGTGATTGTTACTGACTTGTATTGAAACATCTGCTGCTGCTTGTTCCATGATTACTTAATTGTATGTTAGGAACATATGATAGACACTGATGAAACTGGACAACTACTGCTGCATGTTCCTTGATTACTTGCATTGGTCCGGACCGCTGTGTGTGACAGATTGCATTACTTACTTGCATATGTTTCGGAACTTATTGGTGATTGTTACTGACTTGTATGGAAACATCTGCTACTTCTTGTTCCTTGATTACTTAATTGTATGTTAGGATCGTATGATAGACACTGCTGAAACTGGACAACTGCTGTTGCATGTTCCTTGATTACTTGCATTGCTCAGGACCGCTGTGAGTGACAGATTGCATTATTACTCGCATATGTTTCGGTACTTATTGGTGATTGTTACTGACTTGTATGGAATTATTTGATGCTGTTTGTTCCTTGATTACTTAATTGTATGTTAGGACCGTATGATAGACACTACTGAAACTAGACAACTGCTGCTGCATGTTCCTTGATTACTTGCATTGCTTCGGACCGCTGTGAGTGACAGATTGCATTACTTACTTGCATATGTTTCGGTACTTAGTGGTGATTGATGCTGACTTGTATGGAAACATCTGCTGCTGCTAGTTCCTTGATTACTTATTTGTATGCTAGGAACGTATGATAGACAATGCTGAAACTGGACAACTGCTGCATGTTCCTTGATTACTTGCATTCCTCTGGACCACTATGAGGGACAGATTGCATTACTTACTTGCATATGTTTCGGTACTCATTGGTGATTTTTACTGACTTGTATTGAAACATCTGCTGCTGCTTGTTCCATGATTACTTAATTGTATGTTAGGAACATATGATAGACACTGATTAAACTGGACAACTGTTGCTGCATGTTCCTTGATTACTTGGATTGCTCCGGACCGCTGTGAGTGACAGATTGCATTACTTACTTGCATATGTTTCGGTACTTATTGGTGATTGATGCTGACTTGTATGGAAACATCAGTTGCTGCTAGTTCCTTGATTACTTATTTTTATGCTAGGAACGTATAATAGACAATGCTGAAACTGGAGAACTGCTGCTGCATGTTCCTTGATTACTTGCATTGCTCAGGACCGCTGTGAGTGATAGATTGCATTACTTACTTGCATATGTTTCGGTACTTATTGGTGATTGGTAATGACTTGTATGGAAACATCTGCTGCTGCTTGTTCCTTGATTACTTAATTGTATGTTAGTAACGTATGATAGACACTCCTAAAACTAGACAACTGTTGTTGCATGTTCCTTGATTACCTGCATTGCTCAGGACCACTGTGACTGACAGATTGCACTACTTACTTGCATATGTTTCGGTACTTATTGGTGATTGTTACTGACTTGTATGGAAACATCTGCTGCTGCTTGTTCCTTGATTACTTAATTGTATGCTAGGAACGTATGATAGAAACTGCTAAAACTGGACAACTGTAGTTGCATGTTCTTTGATTACTTGCATTGCTCTGGACCTCTATGAGGGAAAGATTGTATTACTTACTTGCATATGTTTCGGTAGTCATTGGTGATTGTTACTGACTTGTATTGAAACATCTGCTGCTGCTTGTTCCATGATTACTTAATTGTATGTTAGGAACATATGATAGACACTGATGAAACTGGACAACTACTGCTGCATGTTCCTTGATTACTTGCATTGCTCCGGACCGCTGTGAGTGACAGATTGCATTACTTACTTGCATATGTTTCGGTACTTATTGGTGATTGATACTGACTTGTATGGAAACATCTGCTGCTGCTTGTTCCATGATTACTTAATTGTATATTAGGAACATATGATAAACACTAATGAAACTGGACAACTGGTGCTGCATGTTCCTTGATTACTTGCATTGCTCCGGACCGCTGTGAGTAACAGATTGCATTACTTACTTGCATATGTTTCGGTACTTATTGGTGATTGATACTGACTTGTATGGAAACATCTGCTGCTGCTTGTTCCATGATTACTTAATTGTATGTTAGGAACATATGATAGACAATGATGAAACTGGACAACTGCTGCTGCATGTTCCTTGATTACTTGCATTGCTCCTGACCGCTGTGAGTGACAGATTGCATTACTTACTTGCATACGTTTCGGTACTTATTGGTGATTGATACTGACTTGTATGGAAACATCTGCTGCTGCTTGTTCCTTGATTATTTAATTGTATGCTAGGAACGTTTGATAGACGATGCTGAAACTGGACAACTGCTGCATGTTCCTAGATTACTTGCATTGCTCTGGACCGCTATGAGGGACAGATTATATTACTTACTTGCATATGTTTCGGTACTCATTGGTGATTGTTACTGACTTGTATTGAAACATCTGCTGCTGCTTGTTCCTTGATTACTTAATTGTATGTTAGGAACATATGATAGACACTGATGAAACTGGACAACTACTGCTGCATGTTCCTTGATTACTTGCATTGGTCCGGACCGCTGTGAGTGACAGATTGCATTACTTACTTGCATATATTTCGGAACTTATTGGTGATTGTTACTGACTTGTATGGAAACATCTGCTGCTTCTTGTTCCTTGATTACTTAATTGTATGTTAGGATCGTATGATAGACACTGCTGAAACTGGACAACTGCTGTTGCATGTTCCTTGATTACTTGCATTGCTCAGGACCGCTGTGAGTGACAGATTGCATTACTTACTTGCATATATTTCGGTACTTATTGGTGATTGTTACTGACTTGTATGGAATTATTTGCTGCTGTTTTTCCTTGATTACTTAATTGTATGTTAGGACCGTATGATAGACACTACTGAAACTAGACAACTGCTGTTGCATGTTCCTTGATTACTTGCATTGCTCCGGACCGCTGTGAGTGACAGATTGCATTACTTACTTGCATACATTTCGGTACTTATTGGGGATTGATACTGACTTGTATGGAAACATCTGCTGCTGCTTGTTCCTTGATTATTTAATTGTATGCTAGGAACGTTTGATAGACAATGCTGAAACTGGACAACTGCTGCATGTTCCTTGATTACTTGCATTGCTCTGGACCTCTATGAGGGACAGATTGTATTACTTACTTGCATATGTTTCGGTACTCATTGGTGATTGTTACTGACTTGTATTGAAACATCTGCTGCTGCTTGTTCCATAATTACTTAATTGTATGTTAGGAACATATGATAGACACTGATGAAACTGGACAACTACTGCTGCATGTTCCTTGATTACTTGCATTGCTCCGGACCGCTGTGAGTGACAGATTGCATTACTTACTTGCATATGTTTCGGTACTTATTGGTGATTGATACTAACTTGTATTGAAACATCTGCTGCTGCTTGTTCCATGATTACTTAATTGTATGTTAGGAACATATGATAGACACTGATGAAACTGGACAACTGGTGCTGCATGTTCCTTGATTACTTGCATTACTCCGGACCGCTGTGAGTGACAGATTGCATTACTTACTTGCATATATTTCGGTACTTATTGGTGATTGATACTGACTTGTATGGTAACATCTGCTGCTGCTTGTTCCATGATTACTTAATTGTATGTTAGGAACATATGATAGACACTAATGAAACTGGACAACTGCTGCTGCATGTTCCTTGATTACTTGCATTGCTCCTGACCGCTGTGAGTGACAGATTGCATTACTTACTTGCATAAGTTTCGGTACTTATTGGTGATTGATACTGACTTGTATGGAAACATCTGCTGCTGCTTGTTCCTTGATTATTTAATTGTATGCTAGGAACGTTTGATAGACGATGCTGAAACTGGACAACTGCTGCATGTTCCTAGATTACTTGCATTGCTCTGGACCGCTATGAGGGACAGATTATATTACTTACTTGCATATGTTTCGGTACTCATTGGTGATTGTTACTGACTTGTATTGAAACATCTGCTGCTGCTTGTTCCATGATTACTTAATTGTATGTTAGGAACATATGACAGACACTGATGAAACTGGACAACTAC
>JAANYP010008575.1:0-26526 GCA_020465985.1 Centrapalus pauciflorus
AAAAGATCAGACTGCTAAGTCAAAATCTGATGCTGTTAGTGCAAAAACTAAAGCTGTTAGCACTACAAACACAGCTCAGGCCGCTGAGCATCAATCTGGAACTGCTAGTGAATCATCTGAGACTGTCAGAAGAAAAGATGATCAAATAGTTGGATACCTCATATTATCACCAAATACTCTCCAAAGACTCCATCAGTAGATCTCACTAAATATAAGAAGTCAAAAACAGTATTTAGTTATGTCAATGTACAAGGCCAACCCAAAACCAATTTGGTTTGGGTTTACTCCACTACTGACTAAGCTGTTATTTGTGCAGGGCAACCACAGGTCTCCTCAGAGAACAAGATGGCATTTGGACAGTGGATGCTCTAGGCACATGACAGGCAATTCTGAATGCTTGTCAAATTTCAAAGGTTTTGATGGAGGTTTTGTTGCATTTGGAGGCAACTCAAAGGGAGGTAAGGTTACAGGTAAAGGTACTGTTAATGCAGGCAATATGACATTCCATGAAGTTCTGTATGTTGAACAGCTTAAGTACAATTTATTGAGTGTCTCTCAAATCTGTGACAAACAAAACATTGTTCTGTTCACAGATTCTGAGTGCATTGTTCTTTCAAAGGATTTCAAAAGTCCTGAAAATCTTGTTTTACTTAGAACACCAAGAAAGGACAATGTTTACTGCCTGGACACAGCTCTCTTGACTAAATCAAATACTTTAAGCTGTTTAATATCCAAAGCATCATCAAATGAGTCTGCTCTTTGGCATAGAAGGATGTGTCACATGAACTTCAAGTCCATGAATGCTTTAGTTAAAAAGAATCTGGTAAGAGGATTACCACAAAAGGAGTTCATTTGTGATGATCATTGTGTAGCATGTCTTAAAGGTAAGCAACACAAAACTTCTCATAAGGCCAAAGAAGTAAATTCAATCTCATCTGTTCTTCAGTTGTTACATATGGATCTATTTGGTCCAACATCTGTTTTGAGTTTGAATAAAAGGGCATACTGTTTAGTCATTGTTGATGATTTCACCAGATTTACTTGGGTTTACTTTCTTAGGTCCAAAGATGAAACTGCTGAGCTAGTTAAGTCTTTTAATCTTAAGATAGAAAACCAATCCAATTCCAAAGTTAAGGTGATAAGATCAGACAATGGAACTGAATTTAAAAATCAAATTCTAAACAGTTTCTGTGAGTCCAAAGGCATTTCTAGACAATATAGTGCACCAAGAACACCACAGCAAAATGGTGTAGCTGAAAGAAAGAATAGAACATTAATTGAGGCTGCTAGAACAATGCTAGCTGATTCAAATCTGCCAATGACTTTCTGGGCAGAAGCTGTTAATACAGCCTGTTATGTTCTAAATAGGGTTCAAATTGTCCAATCTCAAGGAAAAACTCCCTATGAGTTATTCCATAACAGAAGTCCCCTAATAGCTTTCTTCAAGCCTTTTGGATGCCCATGTACTATTCTTCACACTAAGACTCACTTAGGGAAGTTTGAGAGTAAGGCTGAAGAAGGATTCTTTGTAGGATACTCAATTCAAAGCAAAGCCTATAGAGTATACAACAGTGTGTCTAAAACAATTGAGGAAAGTGCCAATGTTGAATTTAATGAAAATACTGCTAATATCAAAGGAACTGGTCCTGATTGGTTGTTTGATTTAGATTCACTAACAAATTCTCTGAGCTTTGTTGAGTATACTGCAGAAGCTGATGCATACAGGGTTGAAGCTGCTAACACAAACTCTCATGCTGCCAATACAATTTCTCATGCTGTTGGCACAAAGTTTCAGACTGCTGCAGATTCAACAAGTTGGGATGATTTCACCACTCTACCACTTCTGTCATGTGATCCTCCAGGGGTCCTGAATGCTCCACTTAATGCAAATCCAGAGACTGACGTGCCATTCCCAATTCCTGACAGCACAGCTCCATCACAAAAGGAAACAGTCCCAGTTTCTAGGCTAGCAGTCCCAACAGCTTCTCATGCTGTTAGCCTAGAAACTCAAGATGTTCCCGAAACTGAACCACTCACTGGTTCTGATGGAGATGATACAAACCTTGGAACTTCTTTTCAAACAGAGAGAGAGCCCACACTAAGAGTTCACAAGTATCACCCTCTCAATCAAATACTGGGTGATCCAAGCACTCCTGTTCAAACAAGGAAAATGGTTCACAATGAGACTGCTGCTGCTGAACAATCAGTTCCTGAATTCAGTCTAGCTGCTTTTGAACATGCCTGTTTCATGTCTCAACTAGAACCTAAAAAGGCATCAGAAGCATTAAAAGATTCATCTTGGATTGAGGCAATGCAAGAAGAGCTTCTACAGTTCAAGATCCAGAATGTATGGACTCTGGTAGATCTTCCTAAAGGTAAGAGAGCAATAGGTACAAGATGGGTGTTCAGAAACAAGAAAGATGAGAGAGGGATAGTCATCAAGAACAAAGCAAGGCTGGTAGCACAAGGGTACACTCAAGAAGAAGGCATAGATTATGATGATGTCTTTGCTCCAGTAGCAAGAATTGAAGCCATCAGACTATTTCTAGCCTATGCAAGCTTCCAAGGATTTAAAGTGTATCAAATGGATGTCAAGTCTGCTTTTCTGTATGGTTCAATTGAAGAGGAGGTATATGTGTGTCAACCTCCTGGATTTGAAGACTACAAGTATCCAGACAAGGTGTACAAGCTAGACAAGGCTCTTTATGGTCTCCATCAAGCCCCCAGAGCATGGTATGACACTCTATCATCATACCTTTTACAGAATGGATTCAAGAGAGGCACTCTGGACAAAACACTTCTCACTAAGTCCATCAAAGCTGAGATTCTACTTGTCCAAATCTATGTTGATGACATCATCTTTGGCTCAACAAATGATTGTCTGTGCAAAGAATTTGAGACCCTAATGCACAAAAAGTTTCAAATGAGTTCAATGGGAGAACTCACATTCTTTCTAGGGCTGCAGGTTAAACAGAAGCCTACTGGTCTATTCATAAGTCAATCAAAGTATGTCAAAGACATACTGGAAAAGTTTGGCTATCAAGACACAAAGGTTGCAAGAACTCCAATGGATCCTCATAAACAGCTCCATACAGACAAAGATGGCATAGATGTGGACATTCATCTATACAGATCCCTTATAGGATCTCTCATGTATCTAACATCTTCTAGACCTGATATAATGTTTGCTGTCTGTGTGTGTGCTAGGTTTCAATGCTCTCCAAAGGATTCTCACTTGGTTGCTGTTAAGAAAATCTTTAGATACCTTAAAGGCCAACCACATTTAGGCCTATGGTATCCTAAAGACTCTCCTTTTGAACTAACTGCTTATTCTGACAGTGACTACGGTGGTTGCAACATTGACAGAAAATCCACAACTGGTGGATGTCAATACTTAGGAGCAAGATTGGTCTCTTGGCAATGCAAAAAGCAAACAACTGTGTCCACATCATCCACTGAAGCAGAATATGTAGCAGCTGCAAGCTGCTGCTCCCAGGTAATGTGGATTCAAAATCAACTAAGAGACTATGGTATGAATTTCTTATCCACTCCTATTTATATTGACAACTCAAGTACAATCAGCATTGTGCAAAACCCAGTGAAATTCCCAAAACCAAGCATATAGAAATCAGATTTCACTTTATCAGAGATTGTAATGAAAAGAAATTGATCCAAGTTACCAAGATTCATACTGATGATCAGTTAGCTGATCTATTTACAAAACCTTTTGATGTAGGAAGGTTCACTTTCCTAGTATCAAATATTGGTATGGTAAACATGGATTAATTGGTTTTCATTATTATCTACTCAGTATGCTTAATTTAAGGGGGAGTCACTGTTGTATTAAAAGATGCTTCATTTCTAACTAACAGCTTGAGTATTTTCTCAAGCTGCTAGTTCATTTTCTCATGCTGTTAGTTATTTTCACTTGATCTGTCAAAGTGTGCAGGGTATTTGGGTAATTTCTCAAATGTGTGCGCGGGACCCAACCTTTTCGAAACCTTTAAAGGTCCCGATTTCGTTCAGTTGTAACTACCAGTTACATATTCTTCTTCCACGGCCTCTTGCTTTCTCTCTGAACGAATCACACATTCTTCTTTCAAACCCTAAACCGTCGTTTCTTCATCAATGGAGTTTGTAAAAGAACACAACTGCCTCCCATACACCCTAAAACACTCTGAACTTCAACCGTTTCATGCAATGATGGATTTCCTCAGGCACTCCCATATTCATCATGCACTATCCATAAACCCTATTATATACATCTCCCATATAGAACAGTTTTGGAACCATGCATCTATTCAAACCATCAATGGAGTGCCTACCCTCATATCCAAGATTGATGAAACTATCATCAATATCACTGAGGAATCCATCAGACATCACTTGCATCTTCAAGATGCCTCAGGTATAACCGACCTATCCCTTCAAGCTTTACATTTTGGTCTTCAAAATATTGGTTATAGGGGTCTTGCTGATTCTTTTACTTTTCTTAAGGCACACTTTTCTCCTAAATGGAAATACCTTGTGCATATTATTCAGCAATGTTTAAGCCCCAAAAGAACAGGTTGGTCTGAATTTTCATCAAATATTGCCACTGCCTTAGTGTGCTTTTCTACTGGCCAACAGTTCAATTTTTCTAACATGATTTTTCAGGGGATGTTAAGGCATCATTCCCTAAAGACTGGGAAATTTTTGATGTATCCTAGGTTTTTGGCAGAACTTATTGCACACACCTGCACAACTCCACATTTACATAAACGGATACATGTTTCCCATAGGCACTCATTGTCTTCAACAAAAGGCTGTTAAAGCCAAGTGCCAATTTTGTAAGTATAGATGTTCCATTGCCCTCTGCAATGATGAACATCATTCCAGGAAACAGAGGAGAGGGTCCTGAGCAGACACAGCCCAACATTCCTGCTTCACCCCCAGGACCCCAACCCACTCCTCATGATACAAATATTCTATCTGATCCTTTTGTACAGCCAACACGCCCACTCAGAAACATATACAAAAGAAAAAAGGGACCAGGAGCTCCTTCCTCCTCCTCCCATCAGCAAGAGCCATATATCCCTGTGCAGGAGGATACTTCTGCACAGAATATCCACAGGGAACCAGTTGAGGAAACTCCCTTCCTCTCTCAGGAGGTGAACATCTCTTCAGAGATGGTTCATATGGGTTCTGTGGCTGGCACTACTGATGTCTCTGCACAAGAGGCACAGGACAGTGCCAACATAGCTAAGACCACGCCCATGGCAACAGCAAGTGTGCAAACACAAGCTGGAAGTCCCCAGAACCAAGAAAAGAGGGGCCCAGAAGTTTCTACTTCTGGTCTTAATGTCAGTGATAGATCACAAGCACCTCAGGTGCTTTCTGATCTTGAGACAAGTCTGCAACTCATGCTCTTGACGGATCCCAAGCTGAAACCTGTTGTAGCCATGTTGGAATATCAAATGTCCATCATTGCTGCACAGGGAGCTCAAATTTTTGCTCTCAGGCAGGCAGAGGCTGCTCAAAATAAACGTATGGATTATCTACACAGAGGCTTCAATCTCTGTGCAAATAAAATTGTGAAATTAGAGCAGATGATTCAAACCCAAGGGGCAAAGGTTGTGGGTCCTTCTGACCAAACCAATGCTTCCAAAAAGAGGGAGAATCAGGAGGTTCCCAAATCAGTCCAAGCAGCTCCAACAACAACAGTCCAAGCAGCACCAACAGTTCCAGTTTCTAGGCTAGATGTCCCAACAGCTTCTCGAGCTGTTAACCTAGAAACTCATGCTGCTTCTTCAAAAGCCACTGGAGTTGTGATCAGGGAAGGCATTCAAGCTCCATCAAGTACAGTCCAAGCTACATCATCTGCTGCAAAAGACAAGGGCAAGGGCATTCTCATTGAGTCTCCAAAGCATAAATTTTCCTCCAAAGAAGCCCAAATTGCCTTTGATGCTGAAGTTGCCAAAAGAATATCAGAAGAACAGGACAAAGAATTGGATCAGCAAGCCCAAACCCCAATGGATGATGATGAGACCTTAGGTGACTACCTAAAGGGGTTTGTGGTTAAACAAGGAGCAATGATGAGAAAAATGCCAACAGGGCATTCCAAAGCTGAGCACAGAAGATTTTTGATAAATTTTGCATTTGCAGCTGGTATCCCAAAGAAAATGGCTCAGTCCATGCCAACTGAAAGGCTGCAAGAGATTCATGACAAGAGATGGACAAAAGAAAGAGAACAAAAGTCTCTCCAGAAGCTCAACCATCCCAAGAAGTCCAACCATCAACTCAATCAGTCCAAACTGAAGCTGCTGCCAGTGCACCTGCTCCCACTGATCAAGCAGTTGTTTCTATTCCTTCATCTGTTAAGAGAGTGCTCTTTGAGCAACAATTGCAAAAGGCAATGGAAATAGAGAAGCTGATTGATCAGCATGACTTTACAAAGCCTGTGATTAATTACTGGTATGCCAAGTCACTGGATGACCGTGACTTGAGAATTAAGTTTGTAATAAGAAGAGAGTCTGGTCCTAAAGAAGAGTATGATACTTTTTGGCAAATAGTTCAAAAGTTGACCAGAGATGAGCTGATAACGATGCACAACATTGGGTCTGTATCAAAAGTTAGATCTTCTCTACCACAAGTGAAACAAGTCATCAGAGATCTGAAGTCCATTGTTGATCCTGAATTTATTAGAAAAGATGTAGAGGATGCCAACAAGAAGGGATTGAAAATCAAGGAAGTTAATATTTTTGTCAAATCCAGGACTTACAGAATCAAATTCACAGATGGATCTGGTATGTTCTTTAATCTTGAATTCTATGATCTTCCAAAGAATATACTACTCCAGATGAAGTCTGTCAGAATATCTTGTGATAGAGATGAGCTAAAGAGAAAATTTTTGAAGGCTATAGATCATAAACTTGCACAGTTGTGAGTTTTTGTAAGCCTTGGTTTGTAAATAACAGTTTACTTATTCATTTCCAATTCTTGTATAGAACTTAAAGTCTTGTGTAAAGAATTTAAGTTAGGGGGAGATTGTTGGGAAATAGTTTAAGTACATTCAAGCTGTTAGTTTAGACTTCTCAGACTGTTAGTAGAGTTTAAATGTAAATTCAAAGTTCATGCTGCTAGTTGAAGAAACTCGAGCTGCCAGTGTAAAAGTTCAAGCTGCCAGAGCAAAACAACTCAAGCTGCTCTGCTCATGCTGTCAAGGGATTCAAGCTGCTCAACAGTTTCATAAACAGAAAGTGCTGATTTTCAGGAAAAGATATCTACATGAAGATTCCAGCATATCTACTATCAGAGAAGTCATCATTCGTCAAGGAAACATATCAAGAAGCAATATAAATACATAGAATAGGTCTTTCTATTGTATAGGAGTTTCTGCATAATTTTGAGTCTGTAATTGCTTTATTGATTAGGTTTTCATAAGCCTCTAAGGTTGTAAAACCCTAAGAACAGTCTGTGTTCTTCGTCTAATCAAACAGATTAGAGGTGATTGTAATTGATGAATTCAGCAATACAAACAGTCTTGATTAATTCCTGTGTGTTTATTTATTATTGATTCTGAAAGTTTTTGTCAAAATAATTAAGTGTTATTCCGCAAACTTCTTGATTAAACTTTGATTCAAAGCAAGATTATTGATTTATACTCTGATAAATTCAAATCAGTTAGTCTTGGTAATTCATATTTTAGATCCTGACAGGATGTTTATCCATCGGACGAAGTTTGTCTATGACATATTGGAGCGTTTCGGGATGGAAGGAACAAAATTGACTGCCCATTTCAGCACGCCGATTCAAGTGAACAAAATTAACTGCTTCAAGACCTGACATTATGTTTGCTGTGTGTATTTGTGCTAGGTTTCAAGCGAATCCGAAGGAGATGCATCTGAAAGCTGTGAAGCGGATTCTACGATACCTCAAGTCGAAACCGAAGCTGGGACTTTGGTATCACGCGGAGGGAGATCTAGAGTTGGAGGCATTCACGGATTCTGACTACGGAGGATGCAGCTTTACGCGCAAATCAACAAGTGGAAGTTGTCAGTTCCTAGGAGGGAGATTGGTATCCTGGCAATGCAAGAAACAAACATCGGTAGCCGTGTCAACGTGCGAGGCCGAGTATGTTGCTGCTGGTAGTTGCTGCTCACAGGTTCTGTGGATACAACAACAATTGCGGGATTACGGTTTGGCTTACACTCAAACTCCTATTAGGATAGATAATCAGTCTACAATTGCTATAACGAATAATCCAGTTAAACACAACAAAACAAAGCACAAAGACATTAGGCATCATTTTATTTGTGATTGTGCTGAAAAGAACTTAATCAAGTTGGTAAAAGTGGCAACGGACGATAATAATGCAGATTTATTTACCAAAGCATTTGATAAGTCACGGTTTGAATATCTAATTCAACTAAATGGAATGCGCAACCCAGAGTAATTTGACCTTAGTGGTAGTTTATTTCCTTTTATAGAAATAATATTTCTTTCTTTTTATAGTAAGTCTGCTAATTTAGGATAGTTTATATTTTTAGTAAGTTTCTATTTTTAGTAGGTTAGTAGGTTATCTTATTTTATTGCTATTTCTTATGAAAAACAAAAGAAAAAAGAGAGAAAATCAAAAAAATACAAAAAAAGAGAATATCAGAAAAAAGAGTTAAGTCTTAGAAGCATAGGTTCAAGGTGACGAAAATTAGCACAGTCGTTACAAACTCTAAGTGTTTAGGCTTTCACACATAATGCAACTAAATTCTAAGTGTTATACTTTAGTTTAGTTTGATGTGTTGGTAGGCATAATACATATAGGGAGTCTCAAGGCAAATAAAATATTCAAGAAAAAGTCAACCGTGTCACTAACTTAGATGTACGACCAATCGGTCTTAATTTTTATGTACAAGACAAACAAACTTTGAGTCTAAATGAGGTATGCAAACTTTCTGGGGATGTATGGCATCATCAAATACATCTTAAAATGGAAAGAATAGAAAAATCACATAAAATTGAGAGTCGAAAACATGTAACTTTGTTGTACGTAAGTACAGACCTGTTGCCTCTGTTTAGATTCGGGTTAGCAAGATATGTCGCTTTGTTGTACGTCGGTACAGACCTGTCACCGCTGTCTTGCTAGCTTTAAGAATAAACTTTAAGTCAAACTAAGACACTTTGTTGTATGAAAATACAGACCTGTGTCCGATGTTTGTCTTTTAAAGAAAGTTTGCAAATACCAACAAGTTAGAATCTTTGTCTGTGTGCCTTGATCATAAAAGCATGTCTATGTCTGAGTCACGTAAGATAATTTCATGATAAATAAAAATGCCAAGGGATATTCCGAAATGTGGCATGTTTAATACCAACAATCGGCTAAATGGGTATGTCACGACAAACAATCAAAGGAATCAAAAATTCCTAAGTGTGAAAGTTTAAGTACTGAAAGTGAGTATCTGACACCGCTATCTGATTGAACCTTTCTTAGACTATGCTCATCAAAAATATTTTGTTTAGCATTTAGCTTAGGTTGTAAATTTTAATAAGTATAGCTTCAGTCTAAGTTAAATTTTTTAGTCAAAATTTTAAAATCTCATTTTTTACTTAGTTTTTATTTTATTTTATTTTATTTTATTTTATTTTACCTTAGTTTATTTTATTTTATTTTATTTTATTTTTTACTTAGGTTAAAGGTCAAAAATTACTGAGGGTGCATTCATAGTTGGATAAAATAAACACTGCGTGAAATATCTTGTGCTTAGGGTAAAAGAGTTGGCATAGTTTATCTCGTTACACAATACCGTAGAAAAGGTTGAAAAAGTTGAAGTTATTTCAAAATTTTCGAAATTTTTCTTAGTGTTTGGTGATATTCGAGTTTAGGACAGACTCGAAATTGTGACGTTTCGAATCTGTCAGTAGATTCGAGTCTGGCCATAGATTTGAAGTTAGGTGTTATAAATAGGTAACAGTTCTTGTCATTACTTCTATCTGTTTTCGAATCTACTTCCTCGAATCTATTTTGGCGACTTCGAATATATTCCTCGAATCTACCGATTTCCTCACAAACGACAATTTGTCGAGTTTCTTGCTTGGTGTTTCGATTCTACTGATACTTCTAGGTATAATCAACTTGGTTGTACAAGATTCATGTAGTTTTATACACCATTTTAGGCAAAATCATAGATTTTTGAAGGTTTATGGGTATAAATCGTGGTTTTCAAAATTACCAAGATTGGACCGATAAATAGTCAAATTAAATACACATATCTGTGATTAGTTACTAGTAGGACTAATGAATGTAATTTTCTGAGTCCAAAAAGGTTAAAATCAAGAGATTTGGTGTTGAGTAGGGCCGACGGTTCGAATATGTTCCAGAGATTTCTCGAGTCTGTCATTAAACTCGAGAAGGACATAGATTCGAATCTGTCATCAAACTCGAAAAGGGGGGTTATTCGAATCTGTTTATTCGAGTCTGTCACTTTATTTGAATTGTTTAATTTAAATTTTATTACACTTGTAGAAATTCTTTTGTGTTGGATTTTGTACTTAATCAAGTTCAAAATAAAACTAATTTGAATTTAGGCAAGTTTATTGATTTTTATTAATTCTAATAGTTTATTTATTGTGCAGATATGGCTGTTCGAGTTTTTGTGCCGAAGCACAATATGGTCCTTTACCCCGACCATCATATCCCTGAGGCGCAGGGATATCGTCAAATGTTGGATTTCCTAGTAGAATCTAGGATAGCTTTTGCCTTATCCCATAATATTCAGATTGTAATTCCATATGTTCGCCAATTTTATGATCATCTTCAGGTGGACTGCTCTGTCACCCTGACAGTGCTAAGAACAAGAATCGCAGGGCAACCATTAGTGTTTTCCGCCGATATGCTGCGTCAGGTGTTGCAGCTGGGTTCACAAGAAGAAGAGTCTGGACCTATTGACTTTCCACTAAGTATTAGGCAAGCAGCATTTCAGAGAATGGGTTACAGCCTAGATGTGACGAAGGCTTCTTATATGAAGAGCGGGCTTATTGGCCAATGGAGGTTTTTGGCTCATGTTTTCATGGTGTGTTTTGCAGCTAAGAAAGCCGGTTTTGACTATATAGTCTCGAAGATCCAGTCTGGGATGATCGCGTTAGTGTATAATCGGCCATTCAACTTTTCGAAAATGTTTTTCTCCGAATTCGTACATCAAATCACCGCTCCAGAGCAGCAACAATTTCTGCTGTATCCACGATTCATAATGATGCTCATAAGACATTTCTTGCCGAATTTGCCGCCGCACAATGAAATCCAAAGTGTCGCGGTAATGGATAAGAGAATTTTTGCTGATTGTTCATCGCACAGAGGAAGGCTGGCGGTTCCGGTCGAGCGACCGTTGTTTGGAGCTATTTTGGATAGGAATTTTGAAGCCCCAGATACTGCCAACTGGGCAGGGGAAGTTGAAGTTCAAGCCAGGCAGCCACCAAAACAACAAAGACAACAACCGCGAGCACAGCCACAAAGGCGAAGACAAAGAGCGACTGCGAGTCAAACACAGGCATCAAGGCTATCTACAAGTCAGCAGCCGGAGGTACAAGAAGCAGGGCCTTCAAATGTCCCAAATGAAGCTGATCAGTTGTGCCAGACTCTAAATGAAACTTGGGAGGCAGGTCCTCATGCCAATGAAGATATAGCTGCAGCATTGGTGGGATAATTGCTTGAGCCTCCAGAGGGAGAAGAAGATGTGCTAAGGGATGTGGATGAATATGAACCAGAACAAACTGGTAATGATGAGTCATCATCTGCCACCGAATCAGAAGAGATGGAGGAAATCAAAGTTGAAGCTCCAGAGTCAGAATCTACAGAACCTCATATTCAAATAGGAACTTATGGATCACGGTTAGTAGTTAATGAAGAAGCTTCAAGGAGGCGAGTAATAAGAGAGTCTGATGAATCCGATTTTGAAGAAGAGGAAGTTGCACCTTTAGTGACGAGGCAACGGGCCAAGCGTCATAGATTCATGCAAGGATCATCTTCAGCATCAGCAGATCAACCAGAAATTAAGCAACCTCAAAACCCTCAAACTCAGGAACCTCAAACCACCATTCCACCACCACCTCCTCAAGATGAACCGTATATCCCATCGCCGATCATTCCAACGCCAATTCAATCCATCCCATCAACCTCATCCACATATGCTGAAAATCAAAGGTTTCTGCGCCTAAAAGATCGAGTTGACTTCCAGGAAATCCAAATCTTTGGGCTAACAACGGCAATCGGTGAGCTTCAGAAGCATAACGCAAATATTGATAAAGAAAATGCCGATTTGAAGAAGATTGTGGAAAAGGTCCAGGAAGAGAACACTGAGTTAAAAACATTTGTAGCAGATCAGGCAGCTGAGATAAGGTCGATGCGCTCCCTAATTGAGCAGTTAATGAAAAATTTACAGGCTCAGGGGGAGACGTCGTGCCGTGATCAAGAAGTACAGAGGCCGAGGGATGATGATGAAGAAGATAACCAAGGCAATGATCCCAGCTCTCAAAGACAGGATGAGCCAGTAGATTTTTCTGCTGCTCAGGCTGCTCAATCTCAGGGGGAGCCTAGTCAAGAAGGAGCTGGAATGGGTGAGGCAAGTTCATCAAAGGTCTCGGAAAGTCAAGTGCGTGAAATAATTGATGCATTGATGGATATTGATGAAGAGCCATTAGAGTTAAATTTTGATTTTGAAGATGATGTGGAGGACTTGGAAGAAGGTGAGTTTGTCCCTGAAGATGTAGCCGATTGGAGATCTGATGAGGAAGTTGTATTAGATGAGGACGATAATGTAAACGAAGTAATCATCCAATCCCAACCTGTCACAGAATTATATGAGAACACTGAACAGCATGTGATAGATATTGATGACATCAGAATGGCCTCGGTAGATGATTCAGAAATGGAAGAGGCTGAAAGAGAGCCGACCAGAGCTGAATTGCTAAACCTTTGGTTCAGAAAGGAAGAGAAGAAGACTGAGCCGAAGATAAAGAAGACGATGAGAATTCCAGGTGCAGAAAACTTCTCCGGAGGCATTATTAGCTGGTTCTTCGATAGAGAACTGCAGCTCTTTATTCTAAAGAGGAGAGATGGTCTCCAATACCTAAGGCGCAAGCTTAAAGTGTTCAATACATTGCCGAAGGTAGAGGTGAAGGAGTTGGCATGGAAAGAGTTAGTCAACATCGGAAATGATCCTTATGTTGAAGTGATCGCAAAGATAATCAAACGTGAAGGGAGATCCGGTAGGTTTGAGAGACTTAAACCAAGCTCTGGAAAGAGAGTTGAGGATTCTTCAAGGATAGATCTGCATACAGGACGACCATGGGCGAAAATGGTTTATAAGCCTGTCAAATGCTTAAGAAGGGTGCCCATGAAGAAGATGCCTCAAGATATTTTGTCCAACATGAAGTGGTGGTACCTGGATAATGAAACTGCTGAAGCCATCATGGAGGATCAAGACGACAAAGTTCTTTTGAGAGTGTATGATCCTCCACATCAGATGAATCTGTCAAAGGAAGATCTGAAAAAGCTTCATGGTCAACATATCTTCTTTCATGAAGGATGGAGATCTGAAGCCAGGAAGTTCCAGAAGGTAGTAAAAGTTTGTATAGATGCAGGTTTATATGCAGGCAGTAGTATATATAGTTCTAGTACTTAAACTTGATGTAAATAGTTAGAAGCTATCGTCAAGGGGGAGTCTGTTGGTACACCCTGTGTGACGATAGCAGTCTAAGCGATCTAACATTTTGGTTTAAGTAATGTTCAGAGTATTGAGAATTAACGAGTGTTTTGATATATATGTTTATATATGTTTGATTGTTATTGATTGTGTGTTTGAACTTGGTGTATCATATTACAAGAAGTTCAAACATAAAGATCAAAGATTAATTCAAGCATAAGTTAATAACATAAGTGTCATATGCATATTAGTTAGATTCGAATTCTATAAGGTTGTACATTCGAATCTGTGATAGATTCGAATGAGATCCTAGATTCGAATGTAGGCAGATTCGAGAATGTCAATAAGGACAAACTCGAATGGGCCTTGGGCCAGATTCGAGTTTGGCCCATAACAGACTCGAATTAGCCTCTATAATTAGGGATAGACTCGATTAATTATGAGACTTTTTGCAGAATTCGAGAGTGATTAAGCAAAAGGCGATCTCGAGTTTATCATCAGTGTTAGTGTCGTTTCGGAGAGAATCAGTTCGTAGGATCGTTCGTGTGTCGTTCGTTCAGCTTCTGATAGTCTCCGTGTTTCTTGGTGAGAGTTGTTTCCGTCTACCCGTTAACGAGGATTCCGCACTCGTTGACGGTTCCGCGTCAAGATAGATCTCGTAGTGGTAGACCTTACATCCAGTGTGATTGTGGGTCCATCATAGACGGTACACAAAGTATCCCACATCTCCTTTGCAGTCTTCATCTTCTCAACCTGTTTGAACACATCATCAGGCAGAGTGATAACCAGGTTATACCTGGCCTTTGCATCCAGAGCTACCAGTCTTTTGTCTTCATCAGACCATTGAGCTTTAGCTTTGTCAAAAGTTCTGATTTTAGGAGCAGCTCCTTCAACCGCTGGAGTTATGGTTGTAACAGAGGTTGGCACATAGGGACCTTCCGTTACAATCTCTGGTAGTTGTACATCAAGATTCTCTAAGTAGAGCATCATTCTGCACTCTCAAGTGCTGTGGATGAGAACACAATTACGTGACTATGGATTTTTGCTCACCAACATCCCAATATACTGTGTTTCTAGAAGTTCAATTTCCATCTCTTGCAATCCCGTGCAGCACTCATGAACGAAACTGTAGGTCCCAAAAGATATCCCAAGTATATAGCCTTAAGCTGTAGAGGGGGGGTGAATACAGCAATTTAAAAACTACACACAATTTTCTCAATGTTTGTATGTCTTATCAACAAATGTTAATTACAAACGAGCTTGAATGCGGAAAGGTTTAAGCTGAGATGACAGATACAACAGTATGTTTAACTAGTCTAAGACAGACTTAAACTAATTACAATGAATACACTCACTAAGAATCACTCACTGTGTTTACAAGACTCAGAGGAACAACTTGAACAAGAACAGCTTAGACACCAAGCACTGTTTTATTCAAGCAGACTTGCATGCATGAAAGACACACTTGAATGCACGTTCACTCTTGGTTTTAGCACTTAGCTTTTTGGCTTAATCTTTCAATCCTTGGAAGTTTCTTTTTATACTCACTCAGAGGATCTAAGTGAAGCTTCTTCATTGGACGAAAGGAAAAAGGGAAAGTCTTGTTGAAAAGACACCATAAACTTTTCTGCACATTCTATAAAGCAGACTTGTCTTCATGTGGGCAGAACTTTTGTCTTTTCACTTTGTCTACTGTTGCATTGCCTTTAATTAAATAAGGAATGTCAACTTTGCGTCTTTCTTCCTTTGTTAAGGCCTATTTTGATATAAGAAAAAGGTCTGTCACCCTTTTTCAAATATCCTTTTGTCTTCATGTAACAGAACAGCTTGGGCAGGCTGAGCAGTTCTGTTTTCCACTTTGTCTTTGACTTTGTAAACTGATCTTGTATTAAAAAACAATACATGAGGACTTGGAAACATATTCCATAAAGTGTTTAGCCTGTTCACAAAGAACAGAACGCTTGAAAACTGCCCAAGCTGCTCACCAGTGTAGAGCAGCGTAGACAGTTAATGTCCAGCCTGTTCAGCAGACTGAACAGCTTGGGCAAACTGTCTTTGTTGCAACACATGAAACATATAGAACAGCTTTGGACTGTTATTGCATATCATTTTCAGGTCTCAATAAGGCATATAACAGGCCTTAAATTCAACCTTCAAATGCATCAAACAGGTTTGATTAAGAATCTCCCCCTCAGTTGCAGAACAGGTTTGACTGAGGCCTTTTTGTGCCTAAACAGAAACACATAGAAATCAGGTATCATTTAATTAAGGGGTAAAGCCATACAATAGTAATCTACTTTTGAAAATTTATCAATATGGTACGTCTAGTTTTTTAAATATCGATATGGTACTTGTACTTCAATTTTTTAAACAGATATGACCATATTTGTAATAGACCCCTGTTTTTCATACCATTAGAACCCTGTTTTGTATGTAAAAACCGGGCTCTATTATGTAGAATGACCATATCGATATAGAAAATTAAAGTACACGTACCATATAGACAATTAAAAAAGTAGACGTACCATATCGATACATTTTCAAAAGTAGGTTGTTATTGTATGGCTTTACCCCTTTAATTAATGATAACTTTATCTTGTAGGCACAAAATTTCAACTTGCTGATATTTTTACTAAGGCCTTAGACGAACCTCGTTTGCAGTTCTTAGTATCTCAAATCGGTATGTTGAATCCACCTTCTACTTAAATTCTAGATACTTTCTAAATAATTCTATTTCAAACATACAAGTGTTTGAAATTCCTTTATTTAGAAAATATCTGTTATTTAAATTTAAAGGTTGTTTCACAAAATTAAGTTCAATATTTCGTTATCTGTGTATATTTTTAATGATTAATGATCCTGAAAGTTGCTATGTGAATTGTTCATAGTTGAGTGGGACGCTGATTTTATCCAGCTTTGTCTGTATTTCAAAGGGTCAAAAGGTTGTACGCTTAGATCTAAGAGGATAATTGTTTAATTGAGGGGGAGTAAATTCAGGATGTTTAGTGTAAAGTAATTAAGTTTTTATTTACTCGTATTTTATTCTTAGGATAATTTTATTACTCTTAGGTAATTTTTTAGAAAAGCACAAAATTTTTTATGTTTTATCTAGTATGTTTGCTTGTCTTAAATTATCAAAAACTCTAAAAATTGTATTTTATGTTTTAGATAATTTTATTGTACAGTTTCAAAGAAAATCTCATAAATATTTTTTGTTGGTTCTTATTTCATTTTTTATTCTTAGTTAGTAGATTAATTAAGTTAATGTTGAGTTTAGTTACTTAGTTAAGTTTACTTAATTTTCATTTTGTCTTGGTAATTGTTCGAAAAAGAAAATCCAAAAAGATTTTAATTGGGCTCTTATTTTAACTTTTCTTTTAGTTTTTGTTGAAAGTTCAAAAATAATTCATCCCAAAAAGTATTGTTGAAACCGGTTGAGTTTGGCCCAACTCAAAGGAAGAGAGTGCAGATCTTTTCTTGCCCCGACCCGACCCGCATATTTAAATAGGCGGGATATGGTTTCTTCTCCTATACGCAAACCTTTCTTCTTCATCTCTCTCCCTCTCTCTCTGACGCTCCGAAACCTCCCACCCCCATTGTCACCGATATTTCAAGCTCCATAGCTTTTTCTCAGTGGATTTCTTCCAATTTTCTTGCATTTTCGTGATAATATACTACCAAGTAACCTTTATAATGATTTATTTAAGACTATAACTTCATTTCATGTGTTTTTGATTTTCGAATTTTTAAGGGTTTTTAAACTTTGTCTTTTTTTTTCTTATTTTTTTTTTTTGAATATTAGGTTAGTAAATAGTGTGTTTTAAGTTAGTGTAGTTATATAAAATGTTCCTTATCACGTTTAGCATTAGGATGTGCATTTTCATGCATTTTTATGAAAATTTATAATTGTTCACGTTTGCATGTGCATGAACACATTAACTGCAATATTGTCTAAGTCCTGAACTCGGATACATCCGAGTTTAGGATCCATTCAAAATTCGGATCGCTTCCACTTAGTCTGAATTTCAGATTAATGTTTCACTTCATGGACTCATTTGACTTATTTGATCCATCCAACTTTGGATCATATGACACCGCTTAAAAATATTATAAATATACTATATGGTTCACCCGAAATTCGGATGGCTCCATATAATATCATTTATTCTTTTAATTCAACTAAGTAACTGTCTCAGACCACCCGAAATTTGGGTCCACACGAATTTCGGTTCCCATCCAAAATTTGTGACATTCATTTTAATGACGAAGTGTTCATCATATTTCAGATCACCCGAAATTCGGATCTATCCGAATTTTGGTTCCCCCCATCTTTTAGTTTCATACTTAGTTTTTAATTTCATGCATCTTTCCATCCTGATTTCTATCCCACCAGAAATTCGGATCATTCCACCCGAATTTCCTTTGCACCTGAAATTCGATCCATCATTCATCCGAAACTCGGTTCAACCGAATTTCAATAGTTAGGATTTTTTTCAGTTTTCCATTTTTTTAGCATTTCACTAAAATCAAAAACGACAAAAATATTCCATGTCCTTTGCACCTTTGGTTATAGTTTAAATAAGTGTTTGAGTGAACACGTCTAGTCTAACATTGGTCTCTCAACGATCGACTTTGGATTTTATTCAGTAGAAGTTACATTCTACTGATAAAAATCTCGATGCTTTAAACAGAATATACGGGTTCAAATTCACGCTTATTCAGACTTAATATCAATGTATCATTTCTATACAAGTATGGTAAACTAACAGTGTTGCACTTTTACAGGACTTATGGATCCTTAATTTACCCTAACCATTCCCCATCCTCCGATCCCAAACAACAACGCCTAGCTGCCAGAAGAAACACTTCCCCATCTGCCCAATTCATAGAATTTGACCCCACACCTGGCAGCTTAAGCTCTCAATTCTCCAGCCATGAAGCCGAGGATATCACTTTTGATATCCTCAAAGGCCATCGTATCTTCTATGGCCTAACAACCGCCATCTCCATTCCCATTATATATCCTCAACAATTCCGGCACAACCTAACCTACATTAATGAGGTAGAACCTCATTTCACCACCATCATAGATTCCGTTCCCATCAAGCTCACCGTTCAAGCCATCCGCCATATTCTCTGCGTACCCAAAGAAAACTACTCAGCCACCAAATATACCTTTGCCGCCATCTCATCATCAGCCCAAACCCTTCAAGAGATATTATCAATTGACTATGATGGCAACCTTACAAAGCCATCAGAATTTAGGACCACGAAACTCCAGTCTCACTGGAGGATCTTTTTCGATGTTATAAACAAATGCTTTACCGCTAAACACTCTTGCCATAACTCTGCCTCTATCCAAGTGCTTGCCATGTTTGTCTCCTTTGCATATGATCGCCATTTTGAGTGCACGGCATACATTTTTGAGGAACTGAAGATGGATATTCAAGAAAGAGGCATAAAGAGAGAACAGAAATTCATTCCCTTTCAGCGTTTCCTACAGCTTCTCATACAATACGCAATGGTACAAGATGACGACATCCATGAGCATCCAGAGGCTGATGTATTCAAGACAGACGCCCTTCAAAGACTAAAGATCCTGACAGACACTGCAAATGTTCTGGTCATGGACATTCCTCTTTCATTGTTATATCTGGCGGACCAAACACAAGAAAGGGTAAGGGAATATTTTCGGGTCGTGTATCCAGATGAGGCTCTGTCTGCACCGACAGGGTTTAACCAATCCGAAAGCGAGGCTCCTACGAGTGAGGAAAAGGGAGTGGAGGCCACTATTCAAAACATATTGGGTACTAGGGAGCGGGACGTTTCTATTGAGAGGGAGGGAGTCGTCGGTGAGCAGGCAGAGACAATAGATTCTGAATGAACCGTCTCTGACCAAATGAGGGCAGAGAGAACAATCTCAGTGGGAGGCCAAAGCCCTATAAGCCTACTAGTCCAATGGCCAAAGAAGCCCTCACCATCCACTCAGTTTCCCATCTAAGGGAAACTATTTCATTACACGCGAAAGTTGCACATACACCATAACCCTCTCACTCTTAGAGAGGTGATGTTTAAATAGGTCACTCGCCGCCCCCAGTGACCTACCCTCCTTTGACCGCATCTTACACCCCACCCCATAACACTATGCACGACGCCTCCGTTGCGGCTCCCACAACTTCCGAATCTGCTCTCCCAAAAGGGATGCAGAAAGGATAGAAATAAGTCCTGATGTTGAGACACAAACGCCCTCAACTTCAGGCCATCCCGGGATCACTCTCGAGATGTTAACGGAAGCTCTACGTGCTGCCAGTTTCGTTTCCCAGGCTGACCTGGACACCCTTAAGGCAGCTTCTGAGGATTAAAATACCGCTATTTTCTCATTTATGAAGGGTAAGGGTGTTGCAACTCAGGAGTTGCCACCAGGAACTCCATCAGTCCAAGCACAGATTGCCAAACTCTCTGATAAGGTAGATAGCCTAAAAAGGCTCGTGCTTCAAGTACAAGAGCAGTTGAACGGCAGAATTGATCGCCTGGAATCAGCCGTTATTGAGTTACAATGCAGACCTCAGGCTGAATCCCAAAAGAGATAACATGCTGATCAGGACAATCCTGATCATACTGAGGGGGAGAAGCGCCCCAGGATTCAGTCTGAGGGGGAGATGCTAAGTGTAGGGGAATGGAAGCGGATCAATCTGGGGAAGGAGATTCAGGGGCTCAAGGTTGGCAATTAGGAGTGCCGTCGCGGAAGCATAGTCATAATCAAGTGAACGACCACTAAATGGACGTTTTCGAAAAATATATTGATAAACTTCAAAATATAATATTGTTTGAGTAGTTCGCAATTGCTGAGATCTAACCACATGATTAAAATGGACATCAATTATAAATCTCCATATGTTTGAAAATTGTTGCGACTCCAAAATATGCGGAAGCCTTGTTACGCTTCCGATGCATGCTACTCGCCTTAATTCCCTTAAAATACATGCTAAAATACGTCAACAAAATTGTTGGTGAGCTCATTGGTTTACACGAAAGAATGACTTGTATGGACCACAATGATTGAGTTTGAATTTATAAAGCATAAATTCCGTGTTGTGTATTACATATAACCATCATCCAACGACAATTAATTATGAGTTTTCCCTATGTAGTATTAACCACTATAATACTATGATGTTAAATATATATGCACCCGTTAATAGTTAGCGCGACCAACCCGAGTGGGCGGCATTCATCCCGATACATCTATTCATATGATATTAACGTTTACATAAATGTAATTAACGGTTCATGATTTGAGGGCATGATGAAACCACATGTGTGTAATACATAAAAGAAATATAGCATGTATTGTGTCCATATAAAAATTGTAGTATGTATTTTCACCCCAAAACATAATGTAAAAATAGGGGCTATGAGTACTCACCGTAAAAGTGATGGCAAAAACGAGCGTAAAAATGTAGAGTGTTGTTGTTGACTTGTGGTGAACTTGATATGTTTAAGCGAGTCCTAAATGATATGTGGGACATAATAACTCCTTTAAATGCTAATATGCATGTAGGTTGTTTTTTATGTTTTAAATCACCCAACTCAACAAGTTTATAAATAAAAGTCACTTAACAAGTTCAAGTGTGTGTGTGTATATATATATATATATATATATATATATATATATATATATATATAGTGTAGAATTGTAGAACCAATATCGTCCATAGATTAGAATAATCTAATGGTCTTGATTATAAGATTTAAGTTTGAAATTAGTGAAAAAAAGATTGGTAATAGTGATATTTTAATTCTTGGAGGGGTAAAAGAGGAAAAGATTGGAAATAGCAAAAAGATTGACATTAGCAAAATAAATATCTTTTTTCTTTAAATTAAAATAACATTAATATTATTAATTTTTAAATCAAAAAAATTATACCATAAAAACGAGAATTTTATACTCTTTAAAACGAGACCGGTCATGATATATTTTTTTCGAAAAAATTTTACGTGTTTTATTTTCGTAAAAAAAAAATTACCCAGACCACGATGCAATATATCATGGTGAGATAATGAGATCATTCGATATCGAATGAACACTTTGATATCGTATATTTAACGTCAATGCAACACTGCATATACGCTTATTATTAATAATAGTCACAATTAGTAGTCAAAGTTGGTAGATTTAACGAGAGCGGTTATGATATATATTATTTATTTTTCGTAAAAAAACTTTTACACAGACCACGATGCAATATATCATGGTGAGATCATGAGATCATTCGATATCGAATGAACACTTTGATATCGTATATTTAACGTCAATGCAACATTGCATATACGTTCATTACTAACAGAGCCAAAATAATAGTCACAATTAGTAGTCAAAGTTGGTGGATTTAACGAGAACGATTATGATATATACTTTTTTATTTTTCGAAAAAAAAATTTTACCCAGACCACGATGCAATATATCATGGTGAGATCATGAGATCATTCGATATCGAATGAACACTTTGATACCGTATATTTAACGTCGATGCAACACTGCATATACGTTCATTATTAATAGAGATAAATAATAGTCAAAATTAGTAGTCAAAGTTGGTGGATTTAACGAGAAAGGTCATGAATATATTTTTTTGAAAAAAAAAATTACGTGTTTATTTTTCGTAAATTTTTTTTATCCATACGACCATTCGATGTCGAATGAACACTTTGATATCGTATATTTAACGTCGATGCAATACTGCATGTCCATTATATATTAAAAGAGTAAAAAAAAAAAGTCAAAGTGGGCAGTCAAACTTGGTAGACTGCTATTAATTCAATGTTAATTGTATAATTACCATCTTATCCCTAGTGTTATATTATAATCTAATGGTTTAGATTGGTTCTATGGTTTTGCACTAAATTAAGGTTCTGCAATGATCCCAACCCTATATATATATATATATATATATATATATATATATATATATATATATATATATATATATATATTTCCAGCTTTTATCGTGGTTTTTTGGTCTACTTTGTGGCTGTTTTTGACCAAACTCCAAAATGGTTTGGCCTTTGGTTTTCATAACCATAAAACTACTATATACAAATAATTTTTCAGGGTAAGAACGACCACTTTTCGAGGTGTTTAGGTTAGGGAAAAGGCTCGTTAAAAACCCTATGTTTGCCATTTTTGAGTTGTTAGACTTTTCGGTTCCTAAATAGTATTTGGGGGTTCAAAACTCCATGTTAAATTATGAAAACCTCCAGTTTTTAGTGAAGAGATAGATATAACTTTTGAAACAAGAATCAACTCATTTCATTTTGTTTTGAATTAGTTATGATATTTCAAAGTTGGAGTAATATTTCTGTCGAAAATCCAGATTTCATAACCTTGAAAAAACTTGTGATTCTTGTTGTTTTTTCAGAAACCACATGTATAAAAGGATATGAAACACATTTATATAACTTGTTTTCATATTATTTATACTTACACTATGCGTTTATATATTTATAAACACATTTGAAGAAAACAAACTTTTAAACAAAACTACTTCTTTATAAACTTGAGTTTTAATGAAACTTGTTGTTGTTGGTGATTATATATATTATTCAAGACTTATATAAACATAAATATTAGAATTAATAAGTTAGTATTTACTTACTTTGATGTATTTAAAGAATGCAAACTAGTAGATGTTGAAATCTGGAAAGGTTGAACCAAGAACACTTGAAATAAACTTGAAGAAACAAAAGTTGCAAACTTTTACCTGGAGAAGGCCTTTGGCCAGTTTTTGAGAGAGGAAGAGAAGAGATTATTGCTCTTGCAAAGGTGTGAAGAAGAATGAGAAATGAGCTCTCTATTTATAGAGAAAGTTTGAGTCTTGCAAAGTGGAGGTTGAGTGAAAGGTTAGATGAAATGAAAGGGAGGTATGTGTGAAAGATTTGATTTAGATGGTGAAAGGGAGGTATGTGTGAAAGTCAAAGTCTAGTATTTGTACCCACCTATAGACCGACCACCTATGGTATTTATGGTGTATTTTTATTTTTTTTGTATAAAAGTATTTAGATAGTATTCTTTTATTTTCCTTTTTATGAAATTTCATTAATTCTTCTGAATGCATTAGTTTAATGAATTATTTTAGTCTTGCATAATTAAAGTTATTTAAGTCTGTTAATGCATGATTAGTGTCACTAATCTTAATTTAATTATGTATTTAGTTGAATTAATCCATCAAATCGTAAATCGATCGGATTAATTAATTTGTCGTTTCATCTCACCGATGAAATTGTTTCTAATTGAAATAAATTTACTTACGAAATTTGCTAATCACTTTGATTAGTTACTAATGACCACTGATTAGGTTATAATTTGCTAATAACTACTGATCAAGTTGTAATTGCTAATCTGATTTTGTGTCGGATGTTACAGTCTCTCCCTATTAAGGAAATTTCGTCACGAAATTAGCTCGTGTTCTCCGCTGCCTGAGTATTTGAGAACAAATGAGGGTATTTTTCCCTAAACTGATATTCGCGTTCCCATGTAAACTCAGGACCACGCTTAGAGTTCCATCTGACCTTTAATATACGTATGCGGCTGTGTTATAGCTTTTTGACTTCTCGGACCATAATTTCTACAGGTTTTTCAATGAAATGCAACTTGTCATCCAGTTGTAGCTCTTCCAGATGTATGATGAGTGTTTCATCTGAAAGGCACTTCTTCAGATTTGATACATGGAAGGTGTTGTGTACACTACTTAGCTTTAAGGGTAGTTCAAGTCGATAAACTACCGGACCAATTCTCTTGGAAACCTTGAATGGCTCGATATAACGAGGATTAAGCTTTTCTCGTTTCCCAAAATGGATTACACCCTTCCATGGTGAGAACTTTAACATCACCTAAATAAATCACCTATAATAATCGGCAAGACCTAAGAACTAACGGATTTCCATGGGAGTTCTAGGAGTTGCCCATTACTTAATGGCCTCGATTTTTTATGGGTCTACTTGTATTCCCTGGCTGTTGATCACATGCTCAAGGAATTTTAGTTCTCGTAGCCAAAAATCACTCTTGGAAAATTTGGCATAAAGTTGTTCTTTCTCTAGAAGCTCCAAAATCAACTTCAGATGCTGCTCATGCTCCTTCTTGCTTCTGGAATAGATAAGGATGTCATCTATGAAGACAATAACGAATTTGTCTAGATAGGGTTTGCATACACGATTCATAAGATCCATGAATACTGCTGGTGCATTGGTCAAACCAAATGGCATCACCTGAAACTCGTAATGACCATAACGAGTTCTGAAAGCCATCTTCGGAATATCTTTCTCCCTTACCTTAACCTTGTGATATCCTGACCGTAGATTAATCTTTAAATAGAAGCTAGATCCTTGTAATTGATCGAATAGGTCGTCGATTCTGGGGATGGGGTATCGCTTCTTCGTTGTAAACTTGTTCAGCTCTCGATAGTTTATGCACATCCTAAAGAATTTGTCCTTATTCTTTACGAACAGGACCGGAGCTCCCCATGGTGAGGAATTTGGTCGGATGAATCCTTTATCCAACAACTGTTGCAGCTGATTAGATAACTCTTGCATCTCTGAGGGTGCTAATCAATAAGGTGCTCGTGCCACAGGCGCAGCTCCAGGATCCAAGTCGATCTGAAATTCTATTTGCCTAGCTGGTGAAAGCCCAGGAAAGTCTTCGGGAAAGACATTTTGGTAATCCCAAACCACCGGAATCTCTTCGAGTCGCTTCTCCTCTGATTCTTTCTCCGTCATTTTGAACTATAAATGCTTGACATCCCCTTCGGAGACATTTCATAGTATTTAAACTAGATATGACGTTTAGCTGACGGTTCTTTCTTTCTCCTTGAATCGTTAGGACTTTCTTCTTCTTGAGCGGTATACGCACGACCTTCTTACCACACAGGATTTCTGCATGATTGTCTAATAACTAATCCATACCAATAACTACGTCGAAGCTTTCTAGTTCAATCGGCATCAAGTCTATCTTAAAGGAATGATCTACTAACTTTAGCGTGCACTCTTTGATTACACTATTTGCTTCAATCAACTTTTCATCAGCTAACTCTATGGTATAAGCATTGTCTGATGGGGAAAGAGTGGCATTCAATTTTTCACTAAACTTAGCAGATATAAAGCTTCTATCAGCCCCAGTATCAAATAACACATAAGCATACACATCGTTAAGAAGAAACATACCCGTCACCACGTTGGGATCCTGACGAGCGTCACCAGCTCGAAATACAAAGGCTCTCCCTTGAGCTCCACTATTGTTCCTCAACATTGGGCAGTCTTTCTTAAAGTGTCCGACAATCCCACACTCGAAACAGCTCTTTTGCGTACCGTTGTTGCTTCCATTGTCGTTACTACTACAATACTTGGTAAAATGAGCAATTTGCTTACACTTCTCGCATGGGGTAGGACTGAGACCTACGTGATGATAGGTGCATCTGTTACATAATGGCTTGTTGCCAGTGTAACCCTTCCTTATTTCAACCTTGTGAACAAATGCCTTGATGGTTTCGGGCTTCTTGGCTTGCTAACCGAAACTTTCCCCGAACGATCCTCCCATTTTCTTATGTTTTCTCCAGCCTTTGCTTCTATTCGCCTTGCCACTTGGTCCATTAAATTTTTCGCCATCCGAATGGCAACTTGAATCGTAGTTGGGTTGGAGGCGGTGACATTTCCTAGAATTTGAGGAGCGAGTCCCCCAATGTAACGTTCGATATGCTTGTACTCAGTAGTGACCATTTGTGGGCACAATAGACTTAATTCGTGAAAACGGTTTGTGTATCCAGCGACATCCGTTCCCGTCATCATAAGATTCCAGAATTCA
>JAANYP010008577.1:0-50290 GCA_020465985.1 Centrapalus pauciflorus
TATCAAATGCCTTCTTTTTTCCAGCACTTGAATTTCCTTGCAGCATGTTTCTTCCAAACCTTTTCTTGTTGAACCTTTTGACAAGCATAGCTATCATTTGCTCATCATCCTGTTCAGCAAGATCTGCATTATCTTCCTCATCTGACATCTCCTCCTTATCATCATCCTGTTGATCAGGTTGAGTGAACACATCACTCACCTGATTCACAGGTTGTCTCACATTAGCCACAAAGGCGGTACCTCTTTTAGACATCTCCAAGGCATTTCTCTTTTGTTGCCTTGATTGTTCATCATTTAGTAAAGATCCATACAAGTTGACAAGATCCATACTTCTTGGTACCTGAATTTCTTAAGATTGTTGAAAAGTAGTTCCATTCTTCAGGTAGGATGTCCAAAAACTTGTTCACCAGAGTAAGGCTGTCCTTAGTGATCCCAACAGCTTTGAGATCATTCACAAGAGCAGTAAACCTGGTGTAGGTTTCTGTGAGAGTCTCCTTTGGTTTTGCAAAGAAGAGTTCATACTGTCTAACAAGATTGTTAATCCTGTTATCCAGTGTGATTGTGGGTCCATCATAGACGGTACACAAAGTATCCACATCTCCTTTGCTGTCTTCATTTTCTCAACCTGCTTGAACACATCATCAGGGAGAGAAATAACCAGGTTATTCCTGGTCTTTGCATCCAGAGCTACCAATATCTTGTCTTCATCAGACCACTGAGCTTTAGCTTTCTCAAAGGTCCTGATTTCAGGAGCAGCTCCTTCAACCGCTGGAGTTATGGTAGTAACAGAGGTTGGCACATAGGGGCCCTCCATCACTATCTCTGGTAGTTGTACATCCAGATTCTCTAGATAGAGCATCATTCTGCACTTCCAGCCAGAGAAGTTTTGATGATTGAATTTTGGAGGTTTGCCCATAGAGCCATTGTCATAGTATGAGGAATTTGCAGCACTGTTGTCCATGGAAACTTGGGAGAATGAGAGATCTAGAATGACACACACTCTAAACTGCTCTGATACCAGTTGTAGATCCCGAGAGGTTCCCAAAGTATATAGCTTTAAGCTGTAGAGGGGGGTGAATACAGCTATTTAAAAAACTACACACTATTTTCTCAATGTTTGTATGTATTATCAACAAATTGTTAATTACAAACAAGCTTGAATGCGAAAAGGTTCAAGCTGAGATGACAGATACAATAGTATGTTCACTAGACTAAGACAGACTCAAACTAGTTTACAATGAATACACTCACTAAGAAGCACTCACTGTGTTTACAAGACTCAGAGGGACAGCTTATGTAGAACAACTTAGACACAAAAAAACTGTATTACACAGGCAGGCTTGCATGCATGAAAAACACACTTGCACGTTCACTCTTGGCTTCAGCACTTAGCTTTTTGGCTTGTTCTTTCTGACCTTAAAAGCTTCCTTTTATACTCACTCAGAGGATCTAAGAGAAGTTTCTTCATTGGACGAAATGAAAAAGGAGAAGTCTTGTTGAAAAGACAACATAACCTTTTCTGCACTTTCTGAAAAGCAGACTTGTCTTCTTGTGTGCAGAACTTTTGTGTTTTCACTTTGTCTACTGTTGCATTGCCTTTAACTAAATAAGGAATGTCAACTTTGCGTCTTTCTTCCTTGTAAAGGCCTATTTTGATATAAGAAAAAGGTCTGTCACCCTTTTTCAAATAACCTTTTGTCTTCATGTAACAGAACAGCTTGGGCAGGCTGAGCAGTTCTGATTTCCACTTTGTCTTCGACTTTGTAAACTGATCTTGTAGCCTAAAACAATACATGAGTACTTGGAAACACATTCCATAAAGTGTTTAGCCTGTTCACAAAGAACAGGTTCTGTTCACAAAGAACAGAACACTTGTAAACTGCCCAAGCTGCTCACCAGTGTAGAGCAGCGTAGACAGTTTATGTCCAGCCTGTTCAGCAGACTGAACAGCTTGGGCAAAACTGTCTTTGTTGCAACACATAGAGCAGCTTTAGGCTGATATTGCAAATCTTTTTCACGTTTCAATAAGGCATATAACAGGCCTTAAATTCAACCTTCAAAAGCATCAACAGGTTTGATTAATAATCTCCCACTCAGATGCAGAGCAGGTTCGACTGAGGCCTTTTTGTGCCTAACAATGATATACATGGTTCATTTTTTTTAAATTATTTATTGAGAATCTAAATCTTTCTCTATTCTTTTTTTCATTTAAGAAAAATAAAAACTAGTTGAAGTTTTTTTCGTTCGGAAAATCTAAAATCGAAATGATTTATTTCTTTTCTCCATTCAAAAAAGTTCAAAATAAGGACGTGTTGAACCTTTTTTTCCTTTGAAAAAAAAATATAATCAAAATGGTTTGTAGTTTCTTCATTGCAGATAGTTAATATAATTTTTATTTCAAAATGGTCTGAAAAAATCAAGAATTGGAATGGTTCATCGTTTTTTAGTCAAAAATAATTAAATTCCAAATGGTTTGTTGTTTTTATTGCAAAAATTGAAGCTTTATTGATTTTTCTATCTACGTTTAATTAAAAATAAGAATGCTTTTTTTTGTTTGAAAAAAATCAAGATTTGGAATGATTTATCGCTTTTTAGTCAAAAAGAAAAAATTAAGAATGGTTATTTTTTATTTTAATTTTTTGATCAAAAAACGGTGAACCATTATGATCTTTGATTTTTTCAAGCAGAAAACCATTTTAATTGTTAATTAAACATGGATAAAAATAGTCAAAAAAACTTCAATTTTTTCAATAAAAAACAGCAAATCATTCGAAATTTAATTTTTTTTACAAAAAACTTAAAAAGCGATTAATCATTTCAATTCTTGTTTTTTTCAAACCATTTAAAATTAAAAATTTTATTAAGTATTTGCAATGAAAAAACTACGAACCATTTTGATTATATTTTCTTTCCAAACGAAAAAAGCTTCAAAACGTCCTTTTTTGAAATTTTTTGAATGGAGAAAAGAAAAAAAAATCATTTCGATTTTAGATTTTCCGACGAAAAAAACTACAACTAGTTTTTATTTTTCTTTAATGAAAAAAAGAATAGAGAAAGATTTGGATTCTCAATAAATAATTAAAAAAAAATAAACCATGTATATCATATATAATCTTAAATAAATAATTATAGTAATACATATAAAAAGCTAACCTTAATAATAATAATAAACATACGAAAAAAATTAATATTTAAAACAAAAGGAATAAAAAATAAAATGTTATATTTGGATAATTAATTTATAAAAAGAAAAAGAAATAATATATATATACACACACACATATATGAAAACTGTGAAAATTAAATAAAATTATAAAAAGATTGTAACATTTTGGTCCCTGAAAGTATGATATGTACATAAATAGTCCCTGAAATTCAAAAGGACAAAAATGCCCTTGAAACTAACAGCTCAAGTTAACCGCTGTTAGTTTCAGTGACCAAAATGTTACAACTTTTCGATTTTAGGGACTTGTGGTGTAATAAAATTCTTTCAGGGACCAAAACCGTAATTTCATATAAACCACAGGGACCATTTATGTAATTTTCTCAACTTAAAATTATGATTTTAATCATATATACGTTTGGAGTTGTCTTTTAAAACTATTATGTTATGTTTAATTGTATCAAAAAGACCAATGAAAATTTCCAATTTTGCCGACCATGATTGTTTGTTGTTTTTTTAACTTAAATTTTTCATAATATACCATTATCTTTGTGATATCTTTTATTTAATCTCTTTATTTTAATAAATTTCTATTTAGTCCTCTTTTAATATTTATTATTATAATATTTTCTTACACAATTAAAGTTATCATTTTAATCATACATATGTTTGAAGTTGTCTTTTGAAACTATTATGTTATGTTTAATTGTATGAAAAAAAAAAACTATTATTAAATTTTGTAATAAATATGATTATTTTTAACATTGAACATTACTATTATAACGTTGGCAGACCCTAATCGATGTGTTAGAGATATTAACAATATAAGTTGATTTGATTTGATCGTATAACCAACAAATTAAATTGGTGATTAAAACTAATCAATGCAACAATTTCAAATTATGTTTTTGAACATTTAATTATTTAATTCTGATCAAATTTAATAAGAAATGGTTTGTAATTTTGATATTGCAAAATCTAAAAAAAAAACCAATGATATGAACCAACTAACAATATCATTTGGCCTCCTTCTTGGATATATTTTACTATATCAGCTTTTCAATTTCACTCTTTGATCCTCGTTCAGTTGGGTTTCGTTATTTGAATTGTTTGAAAAATATTTATTCATTTGTTTTTTATATTTATTTTTGTAGTTAATATTTTAGACCCCGCAACAATGCGCGGGTCTTCAATAACTAGTTATTAACATATATGGTCGATAAATTAAATAATGAATTGTCTATTAATAATTTTTGTACGTTATGACTATTTAAAATTGTAACAACCCAACTTTTAGCCCAAATAAATATCTGATTATCGAACCAAAAATGTAATTTTATTACATTACTTTGAATTATAATTTAATTAAGTCTTTGAAATATTTTAATTAAATTATATAAATATTTAAATTATGATTTATGATTTAATAAATTATTAAGATAATTAAATAAAAGATATATAAGATACGAAAGTAATAGTGGGTTAAGTAGCAAACATAACTAGTTAGAGTATATAAACGGAATTTAAGCTTAGAAAATCAGATTTCTCTCTCTCTCTAGACTCTCTCTCTAAGATTTTCTCTCTCTACTCTCTCTCTACATCTCTCTAAGATTTCTTCTAAACCGACCGTCGGATCATCAAGATTTATACGTCATCGGGAAGATCTCGAAGAATACTACAAGAATATACGGTTGCATGTAGGATTACACACGAATTTGAGGTAATTATTGACTAAACTCCCTAATTTCAAGAGTTTGGTTTGATTTTTATTAGAAACCGAAACCTAGGATTAAATAGTAAGAAATTTAGGTTGCATGTTTAAAATTTCTGAAGATTATGGTAAATTTAAGTTAACAGAAGTATCAGAAACAAAATCTACGGATTAATTCATTCAAATAAGTTCAAAATCTGAAATTTTAAGTAAAAATGTGTTTTGACAAAAATTAATCTATTTTGAATGATCTTGAATGAATTATGATGTTATGGATAAGGAAAATTGTATAAAAACACTTAATTAATGATAACACCACTTTATATTTCATTGCATGTTACTAAAAAGTGTTTTTGGGCAATTTTAATAAAAATCCGTAAGTTGCGACCTGCATATCTGCATGTGAACTCGGCGAGTTCATAGGGGAACTCGGCGAGTTCCCAAGAACACTTGAATATTTCTTCAAAAATTCATAAGTATTGGATCCGAATTCGGTTGGGACCCGAATTCGGATGAGAACCGAAATAAGTTTTGGACCTGAAATAGAACCGAACTCGGATGTGTCCGGAATCCGGTTTTGGGTCCGTACTTCGGACGTGAACTCGGCGAGTTCACCAAGCCAACTCGGCGAGTTCTCTGCGCTTCTTGTACAATTCGAATGAAGTGTCAAAATTTCGGATGGTGCCCCATCTCGGTTCATATTTCGGAGGACTCAATTCGGACCAACTTCGGATGTGTCATTTCGGATGATTTAGAACCGAATCTGGATAATCCGAATTCGGATGGTCCTAATCTGAATGCAGTATTTATAATTCAAAATATATATATACAACAGATTCCTTATATAAATATGAATGATCAAATATTGAAATCAAGATCTATAAAATTAAGAAATACCATCAAATAGAAATCATATGAATATATATATGCACGATCACATATGATCAGATTTCCGAAAATGCAATCTTATGAGACTTTGAGATTAAAGACCAACGAATGAACATTGAATTTATTATTCAAATGATTCTGAGGCTAATAAATATCAATAATGATATGATTAACAGATTGAGAGCAACAGAGCCAGAGCCAGAAACTAAAAGAACACAAATAGCCAGTAACTGTGAGTTGTAGATTTCATTTTAACTGCATATTATGTGAATTGAGACTTTTGTTGCATGATTCTGATTTATTGATAATCTGATCTTGAGCTTATTGAAATATTGTCATAGTATATTTACTATGATTTGTTGAGCTGAGTATTTCTTCTTCTAGATTCGATTCTTTGACGAGTCATTTGATTGTTAAGCTTAACACCATCACTATTGCTCAGTGTTGGGTTAATGTTAGGCTTATGATGTGCTGATTTACGTGATGAAAGCACAGAGGGTAGCTAGAGCTGAGCATTCCGATGATATCCATATAGAGCTTTTACTGGTAGCTAGCCCAGTACGTGGCTGATCCCCACTAATGATGCGTGTGTATGGATTTATCATCATCCGAGCATTCCTTATGATTTTGTCTAAAAGTCTCAAGAGCAACAACAGTTTTACAACTGGGAGCTGAGCAAAAGTCGCGCATCAAAAGAGCATTAATTGGCCAATGACCCTTCGAGATTGAGCTGTGCATGAGCCTAGTGCAGTGCATATAGAGCTGAGCCGTGCATGAGCCGAGTGCAGTGCATGTGCTTCCGCGTTCATAATTGCATGTTAAATGTGAAATTCTACATTCTCACTAAGCAATTAAGCTTACCCCGTTGTTGCATTATTTTTCAGGTAAAGGCAAAGGATTGGCTGGACCTAGTTCATAGGTCAGGACTCTGAAAGAGCTTGAAGGGCATTAGAAACCATTTCAATACTTTGGTATTGTCAGATGATAGAGCTTTGGGGTTCGGGTCTAGTTTATAATATGTGATTTGATGTAATAGTCTAGATGTTTGTACCTTGCTACTTAAATTTGTCTCTGTCTATAATTTAACTTTAATTCCGCACTGTTAATGTTATCTTAGTTTCATGATTGATATTGCATTGCTAATGGGACCTAGACTTGAGACCTTTGAGAAATCAGAGGGTCTCACAGGATTTTCACAATATATATATGTATATATATATATATATATATATATATATATATATATATATATATATATATATATATATATATATATATATATATATATATATATATATATATATGTATATAGATTCAGGTTCAAGTGAGTAATTAACATTACACAGATCATATGTGAATTTGACGCAAATCCGAACACTCTAAGTGCATGAAAACACACATCACATAAATGTGCGTTCACATGTCTTCAAAATTATGTAAGTGTGTGTTCACATCATTTTTTAGGAGCTAGGAGATGTGAATGTATGTGAAATTTAAATATGATCTACATAATGTTAATTAAATAATGTTTATGAAAAAAAAAATTTAAAAAAGTTTTTCTAAAAGTGGTACCTTCTGGTGCGCTGCATAAGGGTGGTACTCTCTCGAACCATATTCTATATATATATATATATATATATATATATATATATATATATATATATATATATATATATATATATAGAGAGAGAGAGAGAGAGAGAGAGAGAGAGATTCAAGATCAATGGGGTACAATGTTAGACTGGGGTACCGGGGAACCATTTATAGCCATTCATTTATCATTAAAATCATTGAAATATAATAAAATTTTGCTTAAAATTATTTCCCACATTAATTAATGTTGGGGGTAAAAATGGTATTATCAAATTTAAACTAGAATCAAAGATTCTGTGTATCCCATGACAATTTTCATTTCAGTTAATATCATTCCTTACACTCATACTGAACATGTGCAATGATGACACTCCATAAACCACGATTGAACATGTTGAATACCGTCAATATTGGTTTATCATCATAATGGTTAACAAAGACTAAAAGCATGATAATCATCGATTGCACATGTTCAATAACGTGTAAATGAAATTGAACATTCACGAACGGTTTGAAGAAAATAATAAATACCTTTATTTGACACCTCCGGTTGAACATGTTCACTAAAACTCATCGTCGAATCCGATTGAACATGTTCACTAAAACATATTGTCGAATCCGATTGAACATGTTCACTAACCCCAATTCGAAATTTATTATAGATACTGTTATGGAAGTAAATCCCTCTAATTAAGGTATCTATTAATTCATTAGTTGTCATTTATTAATTAAGATAAATATAATTGACTATATTACCCTTTTAAACTTATAACTAAACATGGATGGACTCCGGTTCCCCAGTATAACATGGTACCCCATTGATCCCGACCATATATATATATATATATATATATATATATATATATATATATATATATATATATATATATATATATATATATATATATATGTATGTATATATATATATATATAGGGTTCTATGGGGAACCTGTATGTATTGTGCAACTTGAGAACCTCCATACACCGTTAGATCTATAATTTCAATGGATCAGATTTTAGTGGCAAAAAGGGTAATTAAGTTGAACTTTGTTGCACCGGTGCACAACATATCACGCGCGGAGGGGCAAAATTGGAAGAAGGTTCATTTAGCTAAAATTCACCTTCCTTCGTTGCATACCGCGATTCTAGGCCTTCTTCCATAATCGGTATTTGCTCCGGATTTCGCTCAAGATTCCTCCCACCATCTTTATCCCGAAAATCGCTCATGCAAATTCAAATAAATTAAGCTTTGTTCTTCAAGTACTATACAATGCATACGGTTCAAGGGTTTTCAAAAAAAAACGGAAAAGCAAACATTCACGTGCGAACAACTGGTTTTTTTTTCGCCGTTGCAACTTAGATTATTTTGTTAAATGGAAGTGCAGTGTTGCATATTTCGTGTTCATTGAGGTGTTTAGTTCCTAATCGAAGTGCGTATTTCGTATTTGGGGGTTTTTTATGCCCTAGTTAGTTTTGAGTTCAATCGGTAGGGTGTTTAGTTCATAATCGAAGTATATGTTTATGAAGGTTTGAGTTGCATCTCTTTTGAAATGCATTATGCGTCGACTTTAAGACTTAGCGGCCGCCGAATGATTGTAGTTCACAAATGAATATATCAGTATGCATATAAATTCAATTTTAATAATGTTTATGCATTGAAGATATGCATATAAATTCAATTTCAATCGGATGTCTAGCTCCAGGTGTGGAGATGAAAACCGTATGAAGACATGCATGGATAGAAAGTCAAAACAAATGCAATCAATCCTAACTAAAAACTCCACAATTTTAACAATTAGCATAATATATATCCGGTTATTTGAATATAGAATATTTTAAATATTTTAATCTAACTAAATAATTGTTTAAACTTCCAATTATGCCCTTGCATCCTTATTTAATATATTGTGCATTTTTGGTTCCCCCGGTTCACAATGCATCGTGGTGCCCCATAGAACCTCAATCTATATATATATACATATATATATATATATATATATATATATATATATATATATATATATATATATATATATATATATATATATATATATATATATATATATATATATATATATATATATATATATATATATATAAGGTAATCAAAATAACATGTACATTGAATCATCGTATTATTACGTGATTCAAAAGTATGTGTTAAATCACGGAATAACATGTTGATTTAATATACATATATGTTATTTTGATTCAACATTTTTCTCACATCTTATAAATATTTGATTTATCATACGATCTCATTTATATATATATATATATATATATATATATATATATATATATATATATATATATATATATATATATATATATATATATATATATTTGTGTGTGTGTGTGTGTGTGTCTATATACATGAAACACCCGTCCTAATTTATAAGGACTAACACAGGATCCGTAAAGTTATTACTTCCAAAAATACGGGATAATTTAAAACTTTTCATCGATAGTCATTAAGCATTCATTCAAAATCAAATGCCAAGTCAAGCGGATTACAACATAAGTCAATATACTAATACCATACATGCCAACTATTGATCAAATAGTCTACCCGACCCAAAACATCATAAGGTGGCACTAATGTAGATAAGTCTTCTACAAAAATCCGCAACTTTAAGCATCCTTCTAGCTAATGATAATTTAGCCCATCGGGCCCTTACCTTTGTCTCCACCTGAAAAGTAATTCCTCAAACGGGGTAAGCTCACAGACTAGCGAGTAACAAGGTAAAAGCATACAGTGCATATGTGTAATAACTGAAAGTACATGTAAAAGAAGGGAGACGGCACTCCCGAGAGTCGTAAGTGGGGAACGGCACCCAACCTGTGTATATCCGTAGGAGGACGGCACTCCCAATCAGTATTTCAAGGAGACGGCACTCCCTACATTATCTGTGTTGCCACACGGAGTAGCATCACAATCAATATATACTATATCATGCATGTATGTGGAAAGGGACGACGCCCCGCAAATAAACATAGAAGCAAATCATATGAATCATATAAGGTTGCTTGCGAAACTTATAATAGGAGAACAAGATCAACAAGTAATTTTGATGATAGCAATTAACAAGTAAATGCAAAGTTATGAATTCACAACATTGTTACTCACGATGTTATTGAAGTCAAAAGTCCACACAAGCCCGAGACGTCTAGCCACTAATCAACTGATACACGTCACCGATTTATACTTTCAAACCTGGAATCATAATATGACGGTCTACTATCAAACTTTCTAACTTTGTCATAATATCTAGGCTTTGTTATCTAGACCGGGGTAGTGATCATTACCAGGGTGTCATGACCATGACAGAGCCTAGTATCAAGACCACTACACTGAAATGGAAAGATGTTGTGTTTTCTGCTGGGTCATGACCACTACAGAAGGTCATGGCCACTACCTAAGTCATGACCACTACAAAAGGTCATTGTCACTACACAAGTCATGACCACTACAACAGATCATGACCACTACGCATGTCGTGACCACTACACCTGGTCGTGACCACGACTAATGTAGTTCACCCATTTTCCAGCATGTCGACCAGAAGCTATTTTTTTGACGTTTTTAACTTCAAAACCAACTTTTAACACTTATCAAATATGTATATACCTTACCAAAACAACCCCAAACATCCTTACAACATTTAAACATTAAAACTCACACATAAACATCAAATTCACCATTTAATTCTCTCTTTCTTTTCTTTTTCCTCAAGAACACAAATTTTATAAGATTATCAAATCTTTGCTATAAACTTCAAATTTTCGTTTGAAATCATGAGATAACTTTAAAAACAAGTTTATAAACATATTTCTAATATCATTTAAAAATTTCAAGGTTTAAAATCATGTTTTGAAGATTCCACCATTAATGGTGTTTGAAGCTTTTTCAAGAAAAAGTGAAGAAGATGAAGACAATAAACACAAAATTAGACATTTTAAATGAATGTAAACACACTTTGATGCTCAAAATTGGATTTCACACATACACCAATATTCAAATACGAATTTTAGAGAAGAATACCATTAATTGAAGCCTCCTTTCAAGTTGCTAACTTTGTGTCTATGAAAGTAGCTCCAGGGACATTTAAAAACTATGATTTTGAAGAAGATGGAAGTAGATTATAAAGATGGAGATGTTATGATGATTTTTGCATAGGAAAATGAAGAATATGGCTTCTTCAATTTTTAACTCTAAAAGAAAGATGAAGCATGGGAGTAATGCAGGGAGTGGGGAAGGAGACGTGAAGGAGACATGCTCTGTCTCTGTCTGCTCTCTTTTTCCCCCACTGTCAATTTCGTAAACTGTCAGTATTTGCACCCGATATCCCAAAAAGTGAAATATTCGATATTATAGTCATTCTTCTCGATTTTTCGCATTCTTTCCGAATATGATGACGTAATTGCCTAATTTTGATTTTTATAAATCTCTTTATTTTTGGATTGAATATAAAATAGCAGAAATGAGTTTACCGAAATTTACGGGCGTTACAATCTCTACCCCGTTGGCTTGATCTCGTCCTCGAGATCATCAGACTTCGAATAGATGAGGGAATTTGGACAACATCTCAGCTTTAGTCTCCCAAGTATGATTCGGTCCACGATGATGCCTCCACTTAACCAAAACCATTTCAATTTCTTTGTTGCGTAACTTGTTGACCTTCGAGTCTAAGATCTTCTCAGGTTCCTCTACATAACGAAGCTTTTCATTTATCTGCACATCTGAAGTAGGCACCATCTCTTCTCTGTGATTTAGGCATTTGCGCAAATAGCTCACGTGGAATACATCGTGTACTCCGGCTAACTCAGGTGGCAAGTCAAGTCGATACGCTTGCGCACCGATGCGCTATAATCTTGTAAGGTCCAATAAATCGAGGACTAAGCTTGCCTCGCTTCCCAAACCGCATTATGCCTTTCCAAGGCGACACTTTAAGCATAACCATACTACCCACCTCAAGCTCAACAGGTCGGTGCTTCTTGTCTGCATACTTCTTTTGTCTATCTTGAGCCACCTTCATATTCTCTCTGACGATCTGGATCTTGTCATGAGTAATCTGTAGTAGCTCCGGACCACCAATAATCCTCACATAAGTCCCGATACATCTTTGTATTACCCGGATGAACAGAAAGTCGGGAATTGTGGGCCTCAGACAAAACAATATCACGAATACCCCCTCGTTTAAGTACCCAAATACGAGCATCAAATAACATAACACCTCGACTATCGGGAGAGAGGCGTTCGACATACCCAACCATACGCTCAGACTTAATGTGTTCATCGGTCAAAGCTTCAGTCTGAAATCGAATAAGTTCGACAATCATAGCGGTCTTAGCGGGAACTCGGGCTGTTGCACAATATAGAATGCCAGATAGGCATTGCGACTTAGAGCATCGGCCACCACGTTAGCTTTACCCGTGTGGTATAGTATTTCACAGTCATAATCCTTGATCAATTCCATGGCCCGTTTGACGCATGTTCAACTCTTCCTAATCAAAGATATACTTGAGACTCTTGTGGTCGGTTAATAACTGGCATCATGTACCATACAGATAATGCCGCCATAATTTCAAGGCAAAACAACAGCGGCTAACTCCAAGTCGTGAGTAGGATAATTCTTTTCGTAGTCTTTAAGTTGACGGGATGCATAAGCAATAACTCTACCTCGTTGCATCAAAACACATCCGAGACCGTGTAGTGATGCATCACTATAAACCACAAAATCTTCATTACCCTCAGGTAAAGAAAGAATAGGAGATTCACTCAAATGTTTCTTTAATGCCTGAAATGCTACTTCCTGCGACTCTCCCCAAGAGAACTTAACACTATTCCGAGTCATGGCGGTCAAAGGAACTGCGATCTTAGAAAAATCACGGATGAATCGGCGATAATAGCCAGCAAGACCAAGAAAACTACGGACCTCAGAGGCATTACGAGGCTGCTTCCAATTTCGGATGGCCTCAACTTTAGATTGATCAACAGAAATTCCCTTGCCACTAATTCTGTGGCCAAGGAACTGTACCTCATGTAGCTGAAATTCGCATTTTGAAAACTTGGCATATAGTTGCTCATTTCGCAACAACTCTAGCAACTGCCTCAAGTGGATGGCATGGTCAGATTCAGATTTCGAGTAGACAAGGATATCATCGATAAAAACTATTACCGACTTATCAAGCATCGGACGACAGACTCGATTCATTAGATCCATAAATGCTGCTGGAGCATTGGTTAAGCCAAATAGCATAACTAGAAACTCATAATGTCCATACCTAGTACGAAAAGCGGTCTTTGGGATATCAGCCTCATTAATCTTCAACTGATGATAGCCAGACCTCAGATCGATCTTTGAGAAGTATAACGCACCTTGCAACTGATCAAAAAGATCATCGATACGAGGTAACAGATATTTATTCTTTATGGTAACCTTATTTAACTCTCGGTAATCAATGCACATCCGAAAGGTACCATCTTTCTTTTTGACAAATAAAACCGGAGCACCCCACGGCGATGTGCTTGGTCGAATGAATCCTCGATCAAGAAGTTCCTGCAGCTGAGATATCATCTCCTTCATCTCTACAGGTGCCAACCGATATGGTGCACGAGCGATTGGAGCTGCTCCCGGCACCAAGTCAATACGGAACTCAACTTGCCTATTGGGCGGCAAGCCTGGCAACTCATCGGGAAAAACATCAGGAAATTCCCGAACAATAGGGATATCAGAAACAGACTTCTTTACTTCGGAAGAATCAATAGCATAAGCAAGAAAAGACTCACAACCTCTAGAGATATGTCTACGGGTCTTGATCATGGAAATTAGACCCATGTCTCCACTCCGACACTCGCCGAAAATATATATATAATTTTCGTGTTCAACAGGGATTCGTATCAAACGCTTCGAACATAGAATATTGGCAATTATTGGCTGCCAACCAATCCATGCCTACGATAACATTGAATCCACCGATAACCATCGGAATCAAATCAATAGGGAAATCACGTTCCTCGAGATTCAAAACACAATTCTTATAGACTTCAGTCGCAAGAACAATGGAACCATTAGCGGTCTCCAAAGATACAGGCATAGATAAAGTACTAGGTGTAACATTTAGATGTCGAGCAAACACATACGATACAAATGAACGATTCGCACCAGAGTCAAATAATATGCGAGCTGGTAAAGAGTTAAGGAGAAAGATACCGGTAACAACATCAGGCGTCTCACGTGCCTCATCAGCAGAGATCTGGAATGCTCTGGCCTTAGCCTTCTGGGCTCATATTTCTTTGGTGCAGTAGTAGTTGTGGATGGCCTCTGAATGGTAGCACTGCTTCCACCCACACTCTGTGTCTGGCGGGGGCAATCCATAGCCTTGTGCCCCATGGCCCCACACTCGAAACATGCTTCTGACTTCTTCAAACAATTGGACTTATCGTGTCCAACAGTTCCACAGTACTGGCATGAAATCTGAGAGCTCAAACAATGTCCATGGTGCCTCTTCCCGCACTTCTGACAATCTCTAGGTCCTTGAGAAAATGACTTTTGCTGCTGCTGCTGAGATCTAGGATGTGAAAATGAAGACCCAGAATTCCTAGCCAGACCTTGAAACGAACGGGATGCACTCTGTTGGAATGATTTCTTAGAAGCTGAAAACCCTGACTGCGACCCTGAAAACCCAAATGAACGGGAATGGTAATGTTGCGGCTGTCCCTCGGTGCGTGCCCTCTTGGCTGATGGCGTTGGCATCAAAGTTGATGCTAGTCTTAATGACTCTCTCTCTCTCTAGTCCGAGCACACAGTGATGCCTCCTCCAATGTGAGAAACTTATGTAGAATCACAAACTCACGGATCTCCTTTCGGAATCCGTCTACAAACCGATCTACTTTTTGTGTTTCCTCAGTGATGTACCTCTTAGCAAACTTTGACTTTTCCCTAAACAAAGCCTCATATTGGGAGACCGTCATCTCTCCTTGCTCCAGAAACAGGAATTCTCGCTCAATCTGTTTAACCAAATCTACCGGACAGTACTGCTCCTGAAACCTTTTGGTAAACTGAGCCCAAGTCATCATCCTAATCAAATCAGTGCCAGCTGCACTCTCTACATTCTTCCACCACGTGCCTGCTTGTCCTACTAGCAATCCAGCGGCATACTCGACCTGGTCAATTTCAGTTGTGTGGCTTAGCCGAAAAGCTTTCTCGACCTGCTCGATCCACTCAAGAGCCTTGACCGGCTCCAGATTGCCTTCAAACTCTATAGCTCCGCATCCCTTAAAGTATTTGAATGTAGCGTGCTCCACACGTCTAGCTCGAGGCTCCATCACAACTCGTTCGCCACCAGTGCGATTCTGAAATCCATTATCTCCGGCACCAGACCCGGAAGCAGCAATCAAATCTCTGATCTCCTGGAAACCTCGCTGCATCTCCATACTAGTCTCAGCCATCGCGTGTCTGACATATCGGGTCACACGCTTCATGATTCGGCTTTCCTGAGCTGTTATCGGGTTAGCCTCTTCCTCAGATTCAGTCTCGCGGGCTGAGTCGGTATTCTCGATGTCCTCGGATTCTACTATCACTTGATCATCGTTGTCTGCATTCTTGTTGACGCCACTTTGACTATCTTCTTCAGCCATGATTCTGAATTTTGGGGGTTTAAGATTACGGATGGAAATGACGATTCATTGATGGATAAAAAGGTAAGATATTATTGGAGATTGCGGAACATATGTATATATATAAATCATATCTTACCCTTACCCATCCTAAAGTCTACTTAAGGTCTTATCCCGTATATATCATTGCCTAGGCTAATAGTGATCATGCAGTTTCTAGGTTTAAGATTAAGCACCTAAAGGTCACTTAATTCACTTAAACCATTTCTCTGATACCATATTGAAACACCCGTCCTAATTTATAAGAACTAACACAGGATCCGTAAAGTTATTACTTCCAAAAATACGGGATAATTTAAAACTTTTCATCGATAGTCATTAAGCATTCATTCAAAATCAAATGCCAAGTCAAGCGGATTACAACATAAGTCAATATACTAATACATTACATGCCAACAATTGATCAAATAGTCTACCCGACCAAAAACATCATAAGGTGGCACTAATGTAGATAAGTCTTCTACAAAAATCCGCAACTTTAAGCATCCTTCTAGCTAATGATAATTTAGCCCATCGGGCCCTTACCTTTGTCTCCACCTGAAAAGTAATTCCCCAAACGGGGTAAGCTCACAGCCTAGCGAGTTCCAAGGTAAAAACATATAGTGCATATGTGTAATAACTGAAAGTACATGTAAAAGAAGGGAGACGGCACTCCCGAGAGTCGTAAGTGGGGAACGACACCCAACCTGTGTATATCCGTAGGAGGACGGCACTCCCAATCAGTATTTCAAGGAGACGGCACTCCCTATAATATATGTGTTGCCACACGGAGTAGCATCACAGTCAGTATATATTATATCATGCATGTATGTGGAAAGGGACGACACCCCGCAAATAAACATAGAATCGAATCATATGAATCATATAAGGTTGCTTGCGAAACTTATAATAGGAGAACGAGATCAACAAGTAATTTTGATGATAGCAATTAACAAGTATATGCAAAGTTATGAATTCACAACATTGTTACTCACGATGTTATTGAGGTCAAAAGTCCACACAAGCCCGAGACGTCTAGCCACTAATCAACTGATACACGTCACCGATTTATACTTTCAAACCTGGAATCATAAAATGACGGTCTACTATCAAACTTTCTAACTTTGTTATAAGATCTAGGCTTTGTTATCTAGATCGGGGTAGTGATCATTACCAGGGTGTCATGACCATGACAGATCCTAGTATCAAGACCACTACACTGAAATGGAAAGATGTTGTGTTTTCTGCTGGGTCATGACCACTACAGAAGGTCATGGTCACTACCTAAGTCATGACCACTACAAAAGGTCATTGTCACTACACAGGTCATGACCACTACAACAGATCATGAGCACTACGCATGTCGTGACCACTACATGTAGTCGTGACCACTACCTCAGTTCGTGACCACGACTAGTGCAGTTCACCCATTTTCCAGAATGTCGTCCAGAAGCTATTTTTTGACGTTTTTAACTTCAAAACCAACTTTTAACACTTATCAAATATGTATAACCTTACCAAAACAACCCCAAACATCTTTACAACATTTAAACATTAAAACTCACACATAAACATCAAATTCACCATTTAATTCTCTCTTTCTTTTCTTTTTCCTCAAGAACACAAATTTTATAAGATTATCAAATCTTTGCTATAAACTTCAAATTTTCGTTTGAAATCATAAGATAACTTTACAAACAAGTTTATAAACATATTTCTAATATCATTTAACAATTTCAAGGTTTAAAATCATGTTTTGAAGATTCCACCATTAATGGTGTTTGAAGCTTTTTCAAGAAAAAGTGAAGAAGATGAAGACAATAAACACAAAATTAGACATTCTAAATGAATGTAAACACACTTTGATGCTCAAAATCGGATTTCACACATACACCAATATTCAAATACGAATTTTAGAGAAGAATACCACTAATTGAAGCCTCCTTTCAAGTTGCTAACTTTGTGTCTATGAAAGTAACTCCAGGGACATTTAAAAACTATGATTTTAAAGAAGATGGAAGTAGATTATAAAGATGGAGATGTTATGATGATTTTTGCATAGGAAAATGAAGAATATGGCTTCTTCAATTTTTAACTCTAAAAGAAAGATGAAGCATGGGAGCAATGCAAGGAGTGGGGAAGGAGATGTGAAGGAGACATGCTCTGTCTCTGTCTGCTCTCTTTTTCCCCCACTATCAATTTCGTAATCTGTCAGTATTTGCACCCGATATCTCAAAAAGTGAAATATTCGATATTATAGTCATTTTTCTCGATTTTTCGCTTTCTTTACAAATATGATGACGTAATTGCCTAATTTTGATTTTTATAAATCTCTTTATTTTTGGATTGAATATAAAATAGCAGAAATGAGTTTACCGAAATTTACAGGCGTTACAATATATCTGTGTGTGTGTGTGTGGGGGAGCAAGTAAAAAATCAAATATTTGTGAGAAATATGAGAAATGTTGAATCAAAGAACAAATATTTTAAAATCACTTCATTATTTGATGATTCAACAAAAAATGTTAATTTGAATGGGACCCGCCAGAAAATATTCTAAAAAACGGGGACCCTAAAATTTATGATTAGAATTGTTTTTTTTTTATATATATAAATATACACACACCATACACATAGGTTTAAAAAATATCTTCAAAACTAAATGCACCCGAAGGTACCATCTTTAAATTTTTGAAAAAACCATGTTTAAATTAACCTTACACACGTGATATAGATATTTCAGATATATTTATCAATTCTACGTTATTAAAATTTTTGTGGATGGTCATATATATTTATGTGAACGGTCACTCAAGTAAAAGTGAATGATCATTCACATCAACTTTTTTTCAAACATCCACAAGATTTATTTTTTGAATTTTAATTTCTTATAGTCTTGATTTATACGTGTTTATGTAAAATTATATTAAGATTAGATTGATGATAAAATGATACATCATATAATGTTTCCCCTTTTTTTTTGAACAACAAAACACACAACTCTTTAATCCTACTTGTAAATTTACATCTTCTTTTATGATGAGACTCAAACATACAACATTAGAGTTAACTTTAACACCTAATATTGCTAAGCAAGAAGACTTTTGGTAGTATTTTCCATTATTATAATACTAAGTTAGATGTGTTACATGGTTAACTTAAAAAAAATGCTTTTTAAAATAAATATCTGTTAAGATATATGAATTAAATAAGAATTTGAAGTTTATTATAAATACGTACAAAATGAATGTTAGAAATTATAGGTTTCTAGTTAGCTGGTTATTAAATTCGTTAGAATCACTATAATAGATTTGATTTTATTATATTTGAATTTAAACTAATTATATAAAGATCTAGGTAAATGATGTGACAAAATGAGGTACTGCTATATGGCAACAATTTTAGCCTAAAATAAGATGCGTCAACAAAAAAGTTGAAAGATGATGAAAGAAAGTTGAAAAAAAACATGTGTCGTGGGAGTGCTGCGTCACCAGAGTGAAGGTGGTCGACATCGCCAGGAGGTAGCGACCATTGTCAGGGGGAGCCATTGGAGGAAGGGGTTTGTTGTGTTTAAGGTTTTTTTTGGGAGGGGGAGGAAATGAGCGTGTTTTTTTATCTGATAAAATGTGTATTTTTTTAGAGTTTAGATGTCTAAACACTTTTTACCTTCTGTTTGATAAAATAATAAAAAAGTCTAAAATCTGTTTAAATAAGATTGTTTGTTTTTTTTAAAAAAAAGTCGTCTAAAAAAAGTCTAAAATCTGTCTTGAGAACCCAATCTCTTCAATCTCAACCATTGCAAATTATCATAAACAAAAAATAAACATATAATCAAAAAGCCAAAACCCATTTCAAAATACAGTACCCATTTCAATTACATACAGTACCCATTTCAATTATATCTTCAATCTTGAGAAGCCAAAACCCATTTCATTTACATAGCCAAAAAATCAATACCAAATAAACATGTAATCAAATCACCTTAAGTTTTCACATTTCAGATGCAAAATATGGACTTTGTCTACCCATAAGAAAGTAAAAAAGACAACTCTATTCAGACAGCTTAGAGTGAAAAAAAAAAATCCATAGGAAATACAATAAACTAGAGAAGCTCACCCTGCAGTTGGGTTCTTGAGTTTCCTGATTAACAAGATCGGCAGGTAGAGACTCTTTAACGGTATCGTTAACAGCCGGTGGCACCGATCGAGGCCCTCACGCAAAACTGATAAGTTTCTTGATGAATGAGTGAATTGGCGAGAAGAAGGAGAAATTTCAAGAGAAATGAATCTTCTGGTGGGTCTGAGCATATTCAAAAGAGAAATCGAAGTTAAGGAGCAGTCGAGCAGAGAGTGCCGTCAAGCGATGGTCTTTCACCGGAGATGGGTCGACGTTGGAGGGGGAGGCGATGGTAAGATAGAACAATGACAGGGGAGGAAGGTTGGTGCTGCGTGAGAGAGATTAGGGTTTTGAGTCATCAGATTGTAGAGTTCAGATAGAAGATGTATTTGAAATCTTTTTGGATCATATGACGGTAAGACAATAGATATCTATTTGAGATGAAAAAAACAAACGAATTTTACCCTCTTTTGTCTGACCGAATCAGACAAAAGAGCCCAATAAGACAAAAGTTTAAAAAACAAACAGGGCCTAAGATTGTGTTTTAACCCTTATCAGAATAAGAAATGACGAAATATTTTTACCTCTTCTCACCTACGGCTATCAATCGCACTTATCCTTAAAACCTCTTATCGAATAAGAAGTTCACATTTGAGCAGACCCCGATAAGCTCTATCGAACACACCCAAAGTCTACTATTAACTCTAGATAGGACAACGTACAATTGATCATTAATGAAAACTGACTTTTTTTATAAACAAACCAACATTGGGTAATGATTGTCCTCGTCTTTTATATGTAAGTAAACAAAATTTAAAATATAAATTTAAAAAATAGAATTGAATGTGTATCTCGCTTCTAAATTCAAACCCCTAACAAATGAAAGAAACTTTTATTTTAAGTAAAAAAATATATATAAATATAAAATTAAAAAATAGAATTGAATGTTAAGTTACACGTGTCAATACATGAATGTGTCGTATGACATTCTAATAAAAGCCACATGCGATTTCTATCTAGTCATTTATTAGAATAAATGGATGATAGATGTGTTATGTCAGTATTATATTTAATATATAATTATCTTTAATAATATAAATTTAAAATATTATAATAAAACAATAATAAAGTAGTACGTGATATTAAACTGAAATAAAGTAAAAATGATTATAAAAATATGAAAATAAATTTGTTATATTCTGATTATTATAAATAAATAGTTAAGATAAAACATGTTTAACGACGAGGATTAAATTATATGCTAAAAAAATCATATAAAATAATTTCAAAATTGTTCGCTATAAATAAAATTAGCCAATTAGGTATTAAATGTAAAAGTAAATAATTTGAATTGACTTTCATTCATAGAATTTAACTTACATATTAATTAATTTTTGTTTTTAAAATCAATTAAATGAGTAAATTGAAAAAGTTATATTAAAAAAAGTAGGATGAAAAATAAGAATTTGGTTAGTTGATAAGATGAAACTATCCTTTATTAATATATAAATATTGATTGATTGTTATTGATTATAGACAACATATTAAATACATTAAAGATGATAAATTTGTAAATTAACTTAAAAACTGTAATTTTGTAATTGCCTAATCGGTTTTATGCACGAAATAGCAATCAACTGAACATAACTTTTTGGGTAAATTACAATTTTCGTCCCTGTGCTTATATATAAATTATGGTTATGATCTTTTACGTCGAAATTACAATTTCAGTATATATGGTTGTTTTTTTGTTATGCTTTTAGTCCTTTGACCAATCATTTTTTTAAAAATGACCATTTTGCCCTTATAATTATGTTTCACTTTTGGTCCCTAACTATTAACTTTCTTTTTTATATTACTTTAATTACTTTTATCTTATTATTATTTATTTGATACTTGGTTTTTTTCATATTGTTACAATTTAATTAAAGTGTTATTTTTTTAATATGTTTTCTTTTACTATTATTATTTATTTATTTATTTGATTTATCTTTTTTTATTAATTATTACAAGAAATTAATTAAAATAATTTTTACATATATGGACTTGTGTATTAATAAATTGTATTATTGTTAATATTACAATTAAGTTCAAATATTTATTCAATTATATATACATTTATTTTTAAAAATTTTATTACTTTTATTTTTTAAAACTTACAATTATTAATATATATAATTTATTTATCTATTTTAATATTATATATTACTCATAAAAATACTTACTTATCTTTAATTTATTTATTTTGTTAAGTGACATATTTTGATTTATTTTAGAATACATACATACATGTATTATATGTATATATACATATATAATATATATAACGTTTTAATGAAATATATAATTTTTTTGAAACCAAAAATTTTATATGTATATATGCTACATATGTTTAAAGGTAGTTAAACTTAACAAAATATAATAATTTGACATAGTATATGTGTAAATTAAATTAATTTATTAATTTTTGTTATAAATTTGTGTGTAGTTTTGTTATGCATATTGGATTAATACATTGAACATTTGTAATTTATATGAATATTAACTTTATGAAATAATAAATTAGAATGAATTACACGTTAAATAATATATTTTTTTAAGTTAAACTTACATTGAACGTATAATGTTTATAAAAATAGAAAAAATTAAAATTAAAATTAAATGTATAAATTAATACATATATGTATAAATTTGGACAAAACTATGACCAAATTTATAAGTATTTATATAAAGTAATATAAAGTATAGACAAAATATAAATAAGTTATATGATAAATAGTTAAAAACTTTACCTTTTCAAAACTAAATATATAAATATAGTTCAATATACGTTTAAATTTTATATGTAAGAACAATATTAACAATATTAATAACAATAATTAACAACAATACAATATATTAAATTTAGTCATATACAATTTATTTTCAATTACTACTACTTATTCATGTAAATACTTAAACTATAATAAAATAATGATAATACTAGTAATACTAATGTCAAATAAATAATGAAAATAAAACATGTTAAATAATTTATTGGTTCATTTAAATTTTAATAGTAATAATAAATCAAATATATTAAATAAGTAATAAAAAAATAATAAATCATTAAAGAAATGAAATATAAAAGAATATTTTGATGAGGGACCAAAATTGAAATAAAGTGAAAGGGTAAAATTGTCATTTTTTTTAAAAAATCTGGATAAAGGGACCAAAAACATAACAAAACGACAACTATAAGTACTGTAATTGTAATTTTATCTTAAAAAGGATTGTAACCATAATTTCGATATAAGCACAGGGACGAAAATTGTAATTTACCCTAACTTTTTTATTAAAGCAATCGACCAATTTTTTTTTGAAATACCATTATACCACCTAAATTTTTTTATTAAAGCGTTGAACACATAAAAAATTCTTTCAAGATAGCAATAATTGCTGACTGGATGTGAGGTAGCACTGTCTAGGCGTCCAAGTTAGCTGTCACATCAGCTTTTATGTCTGCATAAAATAGCAACGTATTAATTAAATAGCAACATACTAATTTTTTTACAAATTTTAATTTTAAATTTAAATATATTATTATTATTGAAATCCGAAATGATTATTTTTTTTTTATTAAAAAAATTAAAAATTCGATTGGTTCGCCATTTTTTCATTCGAATAATTATACAACAAATTTGTGTGTCATTTTTTCATTCGAAAAACTTTAAAATCGAAATGTTTCGTTATTATTTTCGTTCGGAGAAACTGAAAATATTAATGATTTGTCATTTTTTCGTTCGGACAAATTGAATTCGTAATAGTTAGTCGCTTTTTTCGTTCGGACCAATTGAAAATCGTAATGATTCGTCGTTTTCTTCTTTTGAACAAAATGAAAATTAGAATACATCTTTGTTTTTCATTTGAAAAAATTAAAAATTGCGATGGTTATTATTATTTTTATTATTATTAGTTATTTTATTGTTATTGAAAACCGAAATGGTTTTGTTTTTATTGTTCGGAAAAATTAAAAATTCAATTGGTTTGTTTTTTTTTTTGGTTCCAAAGTGGTTTACGGTATATCACAATGTTTCATTGTTTTCTCGTCCGGAACCTTGTGATTTTCAAACTTTTTAAACAAAAAAACAAGAAAACAATGCACTTTTTACTTTTGTCCAAATGGAAAAAAAAAATGAAAAATCATTACGATTTTCAATTTGTCCGGGAAAAAAAAAAAGGCGACTATTATAACTTTCAATTTGTCCTAATGAAAAAAAAAGACGAATCATAATTAATATATTCAATATCTCCAAACGGAAATAACAATGAAGCATTTCTTAGGGTTTCATGCATAAAACCCTTACCTAATGAAGGAGTCAAGAAGTTTCAGGTACACTTCTTATTCGTTGTTGAGTGAAAGTAGGAACCGAAGATCTTGAGATCTTCTCGTCTCTTGTGTATCGTCATCTCTGGTGTTTCGTTGGTTCCTTCAATCTGATTGATGTGTTTCAGTTTATGAATCGATTTTATTTTGATGAACTCGTCGATCGTTTTCATATACGGTTAGATTAGTTAGATATTGTGTACGGGCTAGATATCATGTTGCTAGGACGTTAGAAACCTAACTTTGGACGATTTCTTTAATTTTGTTCGCCTTTACTCATTAGATTTGGATTTAATTTTTGAACCTGATTTTGATTTAGGTTTAGGGTTTGTAATTGGTTTCAATTTGGGTTAAATGTTCAATATTGAAACCTGGTTTTACTCATTAGATATGGGTCTGTGATCGATTTTCCGACTTGGTTTTGAATGAGGTTTTTATTTCTTCAAATTGTGTACTTGTTATTGCAAATTTGTTCTTGTGTCATTGTAACTACAAAACACAAGGGTTTTAGTGACGACCCATGTCGCTGCTAATACTCGAATTGTCGCCGCTAATACCTTTAGTGGTGTGGCCGGCGAAGGAGAGCGCCGGAGAGGTTCTTAGAGAGGAGGCAATTGACAGTGAGAGGGACAAAGTGGCTAGCTAGGATACAACGGGAGCAAGAGATGAGATCGATTGTGAGAAAATAATGGGAGATCGATCGAGAAAAAGAGAGGAGTTCGAGAAGATCGACGGATGGAGGATATTTAGTGCAGAGGAAGAGAAAGAGTGCAATGTGTGGTGTGTGTGGGGAAAAAGGTTTTTAGTTCCTGGTTTTATTTTTGAGGGCTTTAGCGGCGACATATACCTATGTTTTTTGTTGTCGACACTAAGCTTTTGTTCTTGTGTATTGTTCTTATAGATTTATTCTTCAAAGTGTGTTCTTGTTTGAGTTTGTTTTCTTGTTTTCCATATTTGACCATCGGTTACTGTTCGAGTTTGTAGATTTTGTGTGCTAAATCGATTTTGGTTGTTTGGAAATAGATTGAGAGGTTAGCCGGAGATGGTTGTGACGGGGGTTGGACGGATATTTTGGGAATTATCGGAGTTGGCAACAGAATGTGGAGAACATGAATCAGGGGCACATTTAAATAATAGGTATGGGAGTCACTCGACACCGATAAAATTTTAAAATACTGTGTTACATATGTATCAAAAATTCTACTGACACTTAGCATTTTTTTAGTGTCACCTACGAAAAATTTGTAAAAGTATTATATACATATCTCATTTAAATTTGTTGATTTCGTTACCCAAACTTATTAAAATATTACCGACTTTAATCATAAAACAAAAAAGAAAAACAAAAGCCCACTAGAAATAAAAAGAATAAGAGACAAAATTCAAGAACGAGCTCAAAAGATTAAAAAAATACTAGTTCAAACCTTGTTGAAGACACCGGTCCAATTGGTTGAAAAACCCCTAATCAATATTATCGCTTCATCGGTTATGGAGGTGCTGAAATATGCTGAAAAACCCCTAACTATGTGATCTTTTTCGGGACTTTGATGCAATAAAGTTATTAAGGTTGGCGGAGATGTATCCGAATGATTTTTAATTATGATGAGGATGTTAATTCTGTGCGTCAACTTGAATACTATATTGAGAATGTGAAAGACGATCCAATATTTTCTAACTTGAATAGAGTCCGCGAGCTTGCTAAATTAATGGTCGAAACTAGGAAACATTTTTCGTATCATTTGGTTTATCAATTGTTGAAGCTAATATACATTTTGTCGGTCGGTCGCAACTGCAGCAATTGAGAGATGTTATTGTACTATGTACTCTTGTAATTATAAAAATCTTGTTATTTGTTAATTTGTGTTGACAACCCGTTTCGGTGACCCGATCCATCTTAGAAAATATTTTGAAAACCTAATTATTAAAAAACTCTTAAAATGTGACACTGATAACAAAAAATCATGGATGCGCCCCTGATATGAATTAGATTCATATTATTATTACAATTAACAATAATTTAATTTTTATTTTTATAATATATTAAATATGAAAATTTTTAATGAATTGTGTGGTTATGTAAATTGACAAAGTATCACTTAAACATGTTATTGAAAATATCCAACTATATGTTATTTTAACTAGATCCATGTCCGGTTTTTTAGGCCGGTGGTTTTTTAAACTTCTGTCGGTCTAGTTTTGAAAACAGTATTATTTATACGATGATATACATGTTTGGCATTTCAAGTTTAAATGGGAGTAAACAAACAATGTGAAATTTATGATTCAACATATAAAAAAAATTACTTAATGGATTCATATATGACTCATTTGATACTTGTAATAATCAATTTACCAATATGATTAATCTTTTGGATTATATATTACATTTTAGTGGCATTAGAACCATTACATGTATTGCATCACTGAAATAATATATTATCAATAATATTTATTTATTACAAATAATATTCGTCCATGCAGATATGGCGCATGATTTTCTTCCCGACGACTACGAGCACGATGGTCCTAGTCTTAGAAAAATACATCCTGGAAAACCTTCTCCAGGAACGTAGTCACAGCAAATCAAGCTTGTCAAGATTGATATCTTACTTGAAATCGTTTTTATCTTCACAAATCGATCTTAAAATCGAGATTGGGATCCTAAGTTACTATCAAAACAATATTATCTTTTTTATACGTGTTATAATTTGCATCAAGAATTGATTTTATGTCAATCTAATGAAATACTTATTTCTAAATATTATAACGATAGTTCAATTCAAATCTTAAATATTTTGAAAAGGGTTTATTATGAAAATAAATAACATGTTTTCATGGTTTTTGCGTTTTCGTCCCTCCGTGTTATTTAGAAAAAGGGTTTATTATGAAAATAAATAACATGAACGGACCAAAACGCCAAAAAGGTGTAAACATGTTGGTTTTTGTCTTAATAAACCCTTTTGATAATTTCATTACATCATTTCTCTAGGATTATATAAACATTATTGTTATGCATTAAATGGATAATTAATCCATGTGTTTATTTTTTTCTATTTAACAAAGTTGATCCATTTATAATTTTTTTAATTTTTAATTTAAGTAAACATAGGATCTAATCGGATCGAGACCTTTAAATTTAATTAAACAAATACGTACTTTTAAAATGGTTTGTTGTTAGAATTTATTTCTTGATGTGTTAACTTCGTTGAGAAAGACTGATGTTAAGTTTAGATTGTTAACACAAAGGATGTTAAGATGAGCTGCTTATCTTAACAGCTTTGTATTACTTATCTTAACAGTCTTGTACTGACTATCTCAATATCCTTGTATTTGCTTATTTTAATAGCTTAGTTGATGTTGCTATCTTAACAACATAAAAATTTGTTGCTAATGTAGATATAAAAATTGTTGCAAATTTTAGGAATCGACATTTTTTCTTTCATTATCAACGTTGATATGTAGTTATGTGTAACTATCATTGCTTAGAAAAACTTGTAAACCCAAAAAAGCTTTATCCTTTATAATTCCACGTTGCTAAGCACCCGATGGTAGGCCTGACAATTGAGTCGTATTCGGATTGTCGGTATGTGTACAGTTTTACTTGTCAAAAATGTGTCGAACCGATTGACCCATTTAATTTCGTATTGAGTTCGAGTCGTGTCCACTTCATTTGTGTCAAGTTCGTGTCGACCGAGGGTTGACTCATTTTGCTTTTTAAATTTTTATAGATCAAAATTGAGTTTTGTTTCTGTATTTGATTTTTGTTCTTCATATTTTATATTCAATTTTTTAAGGTAGATATTAGAGTTTTGGTTCAATTTGAATTTGTAAAAAATATATATCTGAATTATATGACCCTAATAACAATAAAATAATCAATAAAGTAAATAAGAATTGTTCAACATATTTATAATTTACTTATCTTACTTTTGGCTGTTGTTAGTTTTTCCTAATATTTTGTATATTTATTATTTTACGAAAATCCAGACAAGTCAAATGGGTTGATTTCGGACAACGTGGGTTTGATCCTAACCTTATCCAAAATTTCCATGTTAATTTTGTATTGACTGATTTTCAACTTGTTTCAGGTTTTAATTAGACTTGTATCTCTTTTATATGTCGGGTTATCATGTTAGGTCAGAAATTGACAATCTTGTCCGAAGGAAAGAAATATTTTTATTAGCTTAATTTACTCAAATATTGTTTGAGGAAAGCACTAAAGTAGCTGCAATATTTTTCTTTCTTTCCCTCAAAGTGCGCCACTATTGGTTTAGTTGATACATGACGATGGATGATAGAATTTTAGTAAATTGACAAAGTATTTACTTAAACATGTTATTGAAAATATCCAACTATATAGTTAATTAAAGGGTTAAAGTCTTACAATAGCAGCCTACTTTTAAAAATGTATCGATATGGTACGTCTACTTTTTTAATTGTCTATATGGTACGTGTACTTCAATTTTCTGTATCGATGTGGTCATTCTACATAATAGAGCCCGGTTTTTACATACGAAACAGGGTTCTAATGGTATAAAAAACAGGGGTCTATTACAAATATGATCATATTGGTATGAAAAATTGGAGTACAGGTACCATATCGACATTTAAAAAAGTAGACGTACCATATTGATAAATTTTCAAAAGTAGGTTACCATTGTATGACTTTACCCCTTAATTAAAATGGGGGTAAAAGATTCACTTATACCTATTCTTTTTCATAAGTAAAACTTAGGATGTGTTTGTTTATAATTAAGAAGGTCTGAAAATGAATAGAAGTCTGAATTTCAGATCTTAATCTAATTTGTACTGTTTGTTGAAATTCAGACTTAAGAGGTTCTAGCCTCTGAATTTCCATCTGAATTTTAAGAGGAAAATAGTTGTCTGAATTAAAATTAAGAGCCTCTTAATTTCAGATGTTAAGGTCTCTTCTTAATTTCAGACATGATTTTAATACTTCAGACATTTAACATCTTAAAGAAAACAACCAACACCTTAGGTGTGTTTGTTTGCAATTAAGAGGCTCTGAAACTGGTTTAAAGTCTGAATTTAAGATCTTAATTTAATTTGTACTGTTTGTTAATTAAATTCAAACTTAATGTTTGTTTAAATTCAGACTTAAGAGTTTATATCCTCTGAACTTTAAAAGAAAGATAGTAGTCTGAATTGAAATTAAGAGACTCTTAATTTCAAATCTTAAGGCATTCTCTTAATTTCAGACGTGGTTTTCAGACTTCAGACATTTAGTTAACGAAAACTAGTCATTTTTCAATTTCAGTTTTCAAGTTATAGTTTTTAGAAAAAAATAATGGTTTCTATAAAAAGTGAAAACTTTGTTTAGGTGATAAAATTTTGGTTTTAAGAAAAATAAGATGGGTGATTATAAAATAAGAAAAATAGGATAGATGATAGAAAAGTAAGAATGAGAAAGAGAGTATCGTAAAGAAATATAGAGTAGATAATTATTAAAGTAAGAGAGTAAATATGAAAAGTGGTATTTTAAAAAGTGAAATGAAAATTTAAGAAATTGTTATTAAGTAAACAAGTTTTGATTTATATTGAAAAGTGAGATGAAAATTCTGGAAATTTTTAGTAACCAAACGCATCCAACTTCTTAAAAAAACAAACAATACCGGTTATTTTTCAAATACCGGTTATATCATCCAACTTCTTATAAATGATATGGTAACATTTTTTTTTGTTATGTCCGTGTTTTTTTAGGCCGGTGGCTTTTTTAAAATTCTGTCGTTATTGTTTTGAAAACAATGCTATTTACATGATGAGAATTGTTGGTTAATTTTGTCCTTTTCATATTTATATTCTTTTTTTATTATTATTATTTTTACATGTTAATATCACGATCATATCAACACAATTGGCATTTAGAGTTTTAAATGGGAGTAGAACAAACAATGCAAAATTTATGATTCAACATAAAGAAAAAAATTACTTAATGGATTCATATATGGATCATTTGATTCTTGTAATAATTAATTTACTAATATGATTAATTTTTTGGTTTATATTTAATTTATAGTATCCTACCTAGTGGCATTAGAACACTTATAATTATCGCATCACTGAAATAATATATTATCAATAATATTCATTTAATACAAATAATATTCGTCCATGCAGATATTGTGAATATTTTCTTCCCGAAGACTACGAGGGCAGTAGACAGTAGTGATCGAAAAATGCATGCTGGAAAGCCTTCTCCACGAACGTAGTCACAGCAGATCAAGGTTGTCAAGATTGATATTTACTTAAAATCTTTTTTGTCTTCATAAAATCGACATGGTCGTCTAATGGATTTCAGAGGTATTGTCTTTGTGATTACAACATAGTTCCATATATGTTAAATAGTAAATTGGTCATTTTGAGACTAAATTTTTATAGGTAAAGAAGTCGAGGTCGTGAATAACCAAAAAACTGATTAATGAGAGATTAAAATAAATAATACTAATAAAATTAAATTTGATATGAATTTCATTTTAAGGCACCGATACACAACGTATATATGTCAATTACTAAAAATTTTTATTGGTCTAAATTTAGATTTTTATTAAAACTGTGAGGCCCTATGAAATTGGGGACCCTGTGCGGTCGAGCTTCCCGCACACCCTAAAAGACGCCCATGAAAATCGATTCTTAAGGTCGAGATTGGAATCCTAACATACTATCAAAATAATATTGTCTTTTTTTTATATTTGTTATAATTTGCATCAAAGATTGATTTAATGTCAAACCATTGAAATATTTGAAGTCTAAATATAATAACGGTAATTCGCTACAATTCTAAAGTATTTTGACGATGGTTTATTATGAAAAAAAAAATGTTTTTACAGTTTTTGCGTTTTCGTCTCTACATTTTATTTTTTTCTTCAAAATTCCTCAAGTTAATTTTTTCTATTGGTTTTGTGAAATATGAGTATCAGACACTAGTAGAGAAAAGCCAATTAATCCCGGTTATTTTTCAAATAGACCTCGGTTTTTTAACCGGGGTTGAAGGTGATGGGGTTGTTGATACATGTCTTGGACCCCGGTTTTATAACCGGGGTTAAAAAGTTTTTGACCCCGGTTCTTTATTAATAAACCGGGGTTGAATGTCTTCTATTTTATAATATTAGGTAACATGGACCCCGGTTTATTAATAAAGAACCGGGGTTAAATATGATTTTTTTTTTAAAAATAATTTTCCATTTTAGTCTATTTCCTGCTGTCAAAACTATCAACAAAACGCTGCTAAAACAGTACGTTTTTAATCTATTTCCAGGAGTCACTAAAATAAATACGAAAATTATAATAAAACATTAACATTGCAAAACGATCATTCATAACAAAAGTTCATGTTCGAAACAAATGTTTAACCAACGGGAAACATCCATAAAAATTTCATTCCTCGCTCATTCTTCTAGTTGCATACATCGAGGTCTAATCCATCCAATGATCCAAACAAGCATCCATGATGTATTTTGAGAGGGGACTACAACAACAAAAAATGATTTAATGTAGTAGGAATAACAACACTAAAGAATATAGTCTACTAATCCAAAAATTACTAAGAACATGTAAAACTATCAACCTCACATCCCAAATATGTTTATAGTTACATGCAACTCCAAACACATAAAATAAGCATAGACAACAATATTTTGAATCCATGCATGTTTTGTAGTCATGTACGCATGTCATGTATACAATCAACAACAAACTATATCCAAAACACATCTTTGTGATATATCTTCCTAACTATACAATATATACCAATAATAGAGTCTAAAGAAACAACTTCTTAATCGAGCAATATACAATGACAAAAAACATCAAACTTGAGTATCAATCAAACATGCTCATGAGGTTGAAATTTGTTTATTATGTTCTCGAATAATTTATTTCGTTACCATTAAGTTAAAAGAAAAGAAAAAAACATACATGGTCAACTTTAAAAATTAACGGACCAAAATTGTTGAAGCCAAATATCAACTATATTGTCCAACTCAGAGGACCTAAAAGGTCTTGCGCTCTTCCAAGGGAGCTATACAAAAGTTAAAAGAATACATTATTTTTTGAACAAATGAAATGGTTAATTACAAAAGACAAAATTTAAATAAATTTTACAAATACTTACTGTTTTGGGAAAATCATATTGTCCATGAATTACGAATTCATGGATCCAACGCATGACGTAATATCCACACTCCCAACCAGCCGTTTGTTGGTTGCACTAAAATTTATTATCAAGTTATATTTTATATAAAGCGCAACACACAAATCAATATTTGTTTATATATCTAACATAAAGTGATCGAGATGACTTACATTAACCAATGTCCATCTCATATTAACACTGGCCGATCCTTTGTTGTACATTTCAAGAGCCCTAAATTCAAAAAATAATAGAGGATTAACATTTTTACTAACGAATGTAAATCATATACCAAATCAATAACATTTCTAATAACCATCAGAATTTACCTTTCAAAGTGTGACGTGAGTTCATAATCAGATGTTGTCTTGTTCCCTTTCATTGAGTCCAAAATGAACCCAAATTTACACTGAGGAATAATTATATATAACATCCAGTGCCCACTAAGGTTAAGGTTTAAAACATATATTATATAATCAACATATAATAAATTATAAAACAATAAATAAATAACATTTAACTACCCTTGCCAAAACGGGGCGAGAAACAGAGATTTCTGTTTTTGGTGTTGCATTGTTTCAAGCAAGTAACTTCCGACACCATCTGGATTATCATGACACTCAGTTGATTGAATATTTGTCGGGTTAAAAAAAGCACACTTATTTTTCTTATGTTGTTGTCGCACCATCATATCATCCAACGTCCTACCAACATATAATATATATATATATGGTACATATAAGAAGGTGAATACAAAATTATGCTAGTCTATATACAATAAACATTATAATACTTACCGTATAAACCATATTACAATGATAACATCAATCCATCCGCCTGTCATCAAATCTAGTATGTCAACAGGCAACAGAGTGAATTCATATCCTTCCTTTCCAAAAACCCCTGACTCCACAATCACATCAAACCATTCAGTAGGGTCCTTTCGTGACATTATTTTCTTGTATGTTGCTTGAGTAAACGACGACTTCTTTGAAATGATATTTTGTTTACTCTTTAGAAACATTAAAGTTTCTACTTTCAATCTGTCTGCCTGCACATACATCAGTTTATCAAAAAGATCATCAAATTTCATATAATATTAAAGCATATATTAAGTAATTGTTTTAATGTTTACTTTTTCACAAACTGATGTTGCTGGTTGTTGGGCTGGTGTAGACACTACTGGTTGGACATGTGTGTCTATACTCTTTGAAAATTCTCCTTCTTATATGCATCGTAGACTTCGATACCCGGGCTCCATAACTTTTTCATGTCTTCAATTAATGGAGCCAAGTACACATCAATGTCGTTACCCGGTTGTTTTGGACCTTGAATTAACAATGACATCATGATGTATTTTCGTTTCATGCATAACCAAGGCGGAAGATTGTAGATGCACAAAAGAACTGGCCATGTACTGTGACGACTGCTCATGTTACCAAATGGATTAATTCCATCTAATTAAGCCCCAACCGCAAATTTCTCAATTCTTCACCAAATTCTACAAAATCGGCATCAATATTCCTCCATTGAGGTGAATCAGCAACATGTCTTAACTTTCCTTCATTTTTACGTTCCTCTTTATGCCAATGCAACAATTTTGCATCTTTGGCATTCACAAATAATCACTTCAATCTTGGCACAATGGGAAAATACCATAAAAGCTTGGCAGGGGGTCCATTTTTTGTCACATCATTATTTTCTTTTATTTGCTGCTCTGTTTATACCTAGATGCACCACATATGACAAATTCATCTAGGTTTTCGTATCCATTTCTGTACAACATACAATCATTTGGGCATGCATGGATTCTTTCTATTTCCAATCCCATTGGACACATCAATTTTTTCGCTTGGTATAATGAAATTGGCAGTTCGTTATCTTCCGGAAGCATGTCATGCAAAATCTCTAACAAACTTGTGAAACTTTTATCACTCCATCCATTGTTGACTTTTATATTAAACAATTACAGAACTACAGAAAGTTTGGTGAATTTCGTACAACCAGTGTATAATGGCTTTTATAGAGTCGTCAAATAATTGTTGAAATCTATCTTGATATTTTTCAGCAACATCACCCTCCAAATCATGTAACATGTCATCTAAATTATCATAATCGTCATTATTGATCGACTCAACATTATTAATTCCACCATCTACGACTGAGTTACTTGTAGATAAAAATTCACCATGTCGTGACCAACAAGTATACCGTTCCATAAATCCATTCACTATCAGATTTCCTTTAATTTTACTAGAATCTTCAAATACACAAAAATTTTTACACTCTTTACATGGACACCAAATTCCGCGCGTTCCTTTGTTAAACCAATCATCCTCAGCAACTTTCATAAACTCAGACAAACATGTCAAATACTCTATTGAAGCACGTTCTATCTCGTACATCCATATACTTCGATCCATCTGAAATTAAAAAAAGACATTTAATATGTCACATGCTATGAGTATGTATAAATGTACATGATGGTGGTCAAACCTATCCCACTTTTTGAATACTTTGTCTCATATGTGAATCCGTATTAACAAACTGAATATTAAGAAAAAACCGGCAGCATTTCCCCTTAACTCCCCAAGTATACGTATAAAACGCAACCCGTGGGAGTAAAGAGAACTGTATACCGATTTTTTCCTAAATACTCAATTTGTTAATACGCATTCACATCCTAAAAGAGACAAAGTATTCAAAAAGCAGTCCCAAAACGGGGACAATCCAAAATTAATCTCTAGTAGATTAATTTTAGACGAGTGTATGTAAACTAATGGCATATGAAATCCTATATTTGTCCAACAATTGACAACCCACACTAACTGAATGTTATGAAAATTAAAATGATATAAAGATCAGAATATAAACTACCTCAATAGTCAACAGATCAATAGATCCAACACAGTTAATATAGTCGGTGCGAATGCTTTTGTAGAAGTACCTACAATTAATATATAATAATTAAGAAAAATTAGCAATTACTTAATATATATGTGTGTGTGTGTATACACACACACACACACACACACACATACATGTATGTATGTCACCATCCTTGTAATAAACTAAAACACACACACACATGTACAAAAAAATTTATAAGAAAAAAAAACCTTCAATCAATCATTTTGATTATAATACAAACTTTAAGTAGAATATTGTGACACCTTTGCCACGATAACCACCATTTACATAACACCCAGGATTAATCGTCAACACACGATTACATAATGATCTGATAACTTAATTAAAGTGCGGAAGCATAAAATACAAAATAAAATAATACCACAGAGTCTACCATCCTACAGTGCTACATAGGTACCAAATCTAAGTCTACAGACTCAGAAATATTATATCATTCCAAATATTACTACAACAATGATTCCTTAAATCAAATACCAAGGTAAACAGTAAAGATCTTCAATACTTCAATAAACGTCCTAGCTAGATGGTCACGAGGCAGACTTTCCTTTTCCTGTAAAAATTCAACAACTAAAGGGGTAAGCGAATTGCTTAGTGAATACCATATTATTTTACACATTCTACAAATATTTATGATGCCACCAGAGTAACCGCGGTAACACATACCGTATACTCTACACGTACTCAAAGTACGCAACCCCGAGCCCGCAACCCCTTCGAGCTGACACTCGACATTAAGAAACCCACCAAACCGAGGCAAACATACCATCGGGGATGTCATACTGTCTATCCTGACCATAGAGGTGTCAAACTCTTGGCTCATATAGCACAGTAACATCAGAGTATAGATGCGACCACGCAGGTCCATCAACAGAATGCACAACAAAAGAAAGGACATGCAACAAGTATGAATGTGCATCAATACATATACGCAAGTTAGTAGAGTGCCAAACGAAAGTGAAACAACATGCCTCAGTAGGCATAGCAAACATAAAGCAGATGCAGACATGCTAAAATCAAAGGTACTCACAGTGGGTGCGTTATAAACTTCTAGTAAATTTTGTTTCTCCTCGGGCTTTCAACCGGATCACAAAGAACCCCACTGTGGGTTAAACAACAACACAAGGGACCTGTTAAGTCAGTTGCAACAATATCTCGAGTCAAAAAACTGTTTAATTTCGTAAAACCAAGTTTTATATGTTTTGTGATATTTTTCCCCCATTCCGGATCCATGTCCAAATTCGTACCACAACTAAGTTTGAACCCAACTCAAGTTTAAACCTTATCCTTTGAATAACTTTTGTTATTTTATGTATTGTCTGTGTGTTTCATTCAATATATTCGAGTCTAGAGAGTGAGTTTCAATGTTTAGGCATCAAATTCGAATTTAAGGGGCTAAATTCGAATCACCATTCGATTTTAAGGCTAAACTCGAACCCCTTTGGGGTTAAATTCGAATACCATTCGAATTTAGGTGCTTAAATTCGAATTCCATGTGTTAAATTCGAATACATACTCGAATTTAGTACAAAAATCGACTTTGTTCTTGCATTTCGACTTTGTTCTTGGTATTCTCGAGTTTGTTCATATCCACAACTTAAATCCTTCATTTCAAAGCCTAAAAATCATGAATATGTCATGTATTATGCCTAGGTTCGATTCTATTACACATATTCTATCATATTCTTGCTAAAACTTAAGCAAAACTAACTCCATTCACGCAATAAATGATAAACTCGAATTTATGCCTTCAAAAACCGAAATAATAAAGCTTAAAAGGGTCGATTCTTACCCCAATCCGTACGAAATCAAGAATGCAACTGTAGATTGTTGTAGTATTCCTCGAGATCTTTCCGATGACGTATAAATCTTGATAATCGGCCGGTCGGTTTGAGAGTTAATCTAGAGAGAAGGTAGAGAGAGTTTTCTAGAGAGAGGAAGTAGAGAGAGAGTGCAAAATGAAAAATGAATGGCTCTTTAGCCTTTTTATTCAACTTTCATCATTTTTGCACATTTCACCCCTCAACTTAACCGGTTCCATAAAATACTGATTTATTCTTAGTTTTATCATTACTAACTTTTATAATCTTAATACTCCATAATAATAATAATTCAGTGTTCTAAATATTCTTAAAATAACAACAAACTTTTAAATCTCCCAAATACATAATAATTGCTCATAATTCAACTTAATTATAACTTATCCATTTATATAGATCTGAATTACAGTAATTGAATTCGAGGATGTTACAAATATAATTTATGAGAGTTGGAAGATGTAGAATTAATGGAGGATGAAATAGTTTTGAAGGAAAATTAAATGTGAGAAATGAAGAGGAAGAGGAAGAAGGCGTTGCCATAAATAAGCAAATCAACCCCGGTTGCATAATAAAAAACCGGGGTCCTTTTGTGGTAGATATATGTCGCTGTCAGTGCATTAAATGAAGATATTCAACCCCGGTTGCAATTTAAAAAACCGGGGTCTATTACCTGAAAAATTTAATGAGTTCTTTTTTGCACTTCTCGTGGGGGATATGCTCGGGTTTTTTTTAACATCAACCCTGGTTTTATAATAAGGAACCGGGGTCTTTGCTCTACAAAAAAAGTTGTGCCTTTCTCGGTAAGACGGAACATTTATTACGGTATTTAACCCCGGTTTTATATTAACGAACCGGGGTCTTTGCTTCAAAAAAATCCGCCCAGCAGCTTCAACCATGATTTTTTAATACTTTTTATGTCAACCGGAGTCTATTAGGTGGGGTTAAATGTGTTTTTTGTACTAGGGAGAGCTCGGTTATACTTAGTAAACCGAGTTTCTAAAAACTAAAACCAGGTTCTAATAATAAAAATTCATTAAACTAAAAAGAAAAAAAATTAACTTGAGAACTTTTCTAAAAAATAAGATGAATGGACGAAAATGCAACAAAAAAAAAAAAAAACGTGAAAACATGTTGTTTTATTTTCATAATAAACTCTTTTGATAATTTAGTTACATCATTCAAGATTTATGTTTATGGTATTAAGCTCTAGCCAGGATCATATAAACATTATTGTTATGCATTAATTAGATAAATAATCCATGTTTTTATTTTTTTATTTAATAAAGTTAACTCATTTATAAATTTTTAAAATTTTAATTTAAGCAAATTACATAGATTCTAATCGGATCGACACCTTATGATCCTACAGTAGATTATAAGATTCTACTCATGAGAAGTCCTACTGATGTGCGAGGGGCGATTTTGAGACCATGGACTTCAACTCATCGTAGTCATAATAACAATACCTGTAATAAAAATATAAACAAATATAATAAATGAAAATTTGAATGGAATGTTTGTTATAAACCAGTAAGGGAAGACAATCTCCCCTTAAGTGTATCAATCAGGTTTGATTAGAAATCTCCCCTTAAGTGTATCAATCAGGTGTGATTAGAAATCTCCCCTTATGATATTAAACAGGTTTGAATGCGGCATTTTTGTGCGCTGCAACGAGATATAAAAACATATATTTTTTTTTATCTATTTGTTAATTAAGAAAAGATTATGATACTTTAAATATTACAATAAACTGATTAGCTATATATTGATGGTTTGAGTGATAATAACTTAGAGGCTAACTTGTATGGCTTTTGTTTATTTTTTATTTTTTTCTTTTTCTTGTTATGATTTTATTTTATTTATTTGCTCGGGATTTTAGATTTAGATTTTTTTTTTTTTGTTATCTCAAGATTTCAAATTATTAAATTAAATTAAGTGCTAACTTTTTTTTTTGAGAGAATAGAAAATTTTTATTATAAGAAATAGTAGACCACTATTCTAACATTACATAAATAATTAATTAGTAAAACCTAAAAAATTCAAATTATTAAACTACAATTTATATGTGCTAATATCTTTTTTTAAAAACAAAAAAAGTTCTATTTTAAAAGTACCATTCTCTTAACATTTCATAAATAAATATTAAAAACTCAAAATCTCTTGTTTCTAAATAAGAATATGAGAATGATCATTATGTATATTATAAATGTTGTATCGATAAAATAAACGTTACATTAACAATTAAATTTATAGTAATAAATACAAATATATAATTTATGACGTATATATACACACGGATTATTAATTTTCTTTTACACACTAAGGTAATCTACAATATATTTATAATTCTTATTATATATATGTACAATTACTATTATCGTAATATTGATGATGTTACATTAATACTGAGTACTAAATAAATAAAGTTTTAGTATATTAATGTGTACTTATTTTAAGTCATTTTTGCATTATGATATATTTAAATATCTAACATATAATTATAAATTATTAAATTATATTGCAGTTTTTCAGGACAATAGGGTATATCATTTATTAAACAAAATAATCTAAGATTATGAAACGTTTTGCAATATGCATGATCTACTTATTAAATATTTTACCTATAAATGGTGTATATAATATGATACAATTAAGATTCATAAAAAATTACAAAATAAATTATTGAAATTACATATTTATGTGATTTATAATAAAAGTAATGATTTTTGCCTACAAAAGAGTTTATTTTTACACATATAAATATTTTTAAAGTCATGAGCCATTATCCCTAGTCTAGGTTTATAAAATATTGAATAAAAATTTAAAAGTAGCCACTCAGTTTTACATTTTAGCTTATTAAAATAATATAAGTGCGTAAAAACCTATATCATGATGCATGTTAGAGAAAAATAGCATGTATGGTTAGCAAATATAAACGGAATTTTCTTGCACTCACATGAACAAAGCTTTCTAATGAATAGTACTAGTTTATTACCCGCGTATTACGCGGATATTTTTAATATATATATAATATAATAAATTAAAAGGTAAAGATATAAGTATTATTTTTTTATACAAAACTATATAAATATATATGAATAGTAATTATTTGCTTATGTTTTTTTAACTTTTATTATATTATATTATAATTAATAAGTTAGCAGAGTATTAGATTTTGTTTGATTTGATTTGAATTTAAAAGTAGATTATATTATATTTGGATGAAATTCAATTAAATTTCTTTATTATTTTTAAAACTCATAAATGTCACGTATCGATTCATAGTGATGACACGTGTTCACAAGAAAAGAGTAAAGTTACTCTTTTATTAGTATTTATTATAGATATATAGATTAGCTAGATTATTAAGTGTACTATTTATATCAATTCATATTTTCATTTAGATTTTTTAGAATCGATAAAAAGAATTGATAATTTCTTATAATTGGTACTAATAAGTAATAATAATAGAAAATTCTAAGAATAAAAGTAGATTTTAAATTCTATAAATTAGTTTAAATTTTAAAATCAATATTTTTATAGAATATTTATGAATGAAAACATATGAAATATATGAAGGAATAATTGTATCTAATTTGTCAACATTTTATACCTAATATGATTTAACTAAAAAAGTTATGTTATATTAATGATAAATATTTGTTTTAAGATCAAAATTATTACAATTATTATATGCATGTTTCGAATTTTAAAGACAATATATATGTTTTAGTTTTTAGCAACCTATTGGTTAATTGCTTTTAATATAATAAATTGAAGTGATTAATGTAAGGAAATAAATTAGGAAAGAAAGATAAAAGAATATTTATATATTTTTTAATTATTGATTTTAATTAGGAAAGAAAGATAAAATGGCATTGATATAATTATTGATTTTAATTAAGGGTATAAAAGACATTTCATAAATAATTATGAGTTGTCATTAATCTGGACCATTGATTTCTTTCAATCCAATGATCCAGAAACTCCAAGTGGTTTTCTTATTATATATAGTATAGATTTTGTTCCGTTATTTTTCTCGTAAAGGTATATAAGAAGAAAAAGATACTAGAGTAAATTACATAAATGGTCCCTGTTGTTTACATAAAACTTTGGATATGGTCCCTGTATTTTCAATTTTGCATAAACAGTCCTTATTATCACTGTTTACTTACAAAAATGATCCCTCTGCCGTTAACTTTAACAAACAAGTGGTTAAATCTTTTATAATGACCATTTTACCCTTTTCTTTGATAACATTTTGGTCCCTCAAGTTTGTAGTTCATTTTAGTTTTGGTCCCTCAAGTAAATTTTTTTATTTAACTCTTTTATTATTATATTTAGACTAAATTATATAAATGGTCCCTGTGGTTTATATGAAATTACGGTTTTGGTCCCTGGAAGAATTTTATTACACCACTAGTCCTAAAATCGAAAAGTTGTAACATTTTGGTCCCTGACACTAACGGCCGTTAACTTGAGCCGTTAGTTTCAGGGGCATTTTCGTCCTTTTGAATTTCAGGGACCATTTATGTACATATCATACTTTCAGGGACCAAAATGTTACTTTCTTTTTATAATTTAATTTAATTTTCATAGTTTTCGTATATATATATATTTAGTATTTCTTTCTTTTTATAAATTAATTATCCAAGTATAACATTTTATTTTTTTGTTCCTTTTATTTTAATCATTAATTTTTATTTGTATTTTTATTGTTATTATTAAGGTTAGCTTTTTTTATGTATTACTATAATTATTTATTTAAGATTATATATGATATACATGGTTCATTTTTTTAAATTATTTATTGAGAATCCAAACTTTCTCTATTCTTTTTTTCATTTAAGAAAATAAAAACTAGTTGTAGTTTTTTTTGTTCGGAAAATCTAAAATCGAAATGATTAATTTCTTTTATCCATTCAAAAAAGTTCAAAATAAGGACGTGTTGAACCTTTTTTTCGTTTGGAAAAAAAATAATCAAAATGGTTCGTAGTTTCTTCATTGCAAATACTTGATAAAAAATTTAATTTTAAATGGTTTGAATAAATCAAGAATTGGAATGGTTAATCGATTTTTAGCAATAAAAAAATTAATTTCCGAATGATTTGTTGTTTTTTATAAAAAAATTGAAGTTTTATTGATTTTTTTATCTATGTTTAATTAAAAAGAAGAATGATTTTTTTGTTTGAAAAAATCAAGAATTGTAATGGTTTATCGTTTTTTAGTAAAAAATAAATAAATTAAGAATGGTTATTTTTTTTATTTTAGTTTTTTGATAAAAAAACGATGAATCATTATGATATTTGATTTTTTCAAACAAAAAACCATTCGGATTTAATTAAACGTAGATAAAAAAATCAATAAACTTTAATTTTTTCAATAAAAAACAACAAACCATTCGAAATTAAAATTTTTTTACTAAAAAGCGATAACCATTCCAATTCTTGATTTTTTCAAACCATTTAAAATTAAATTTTTTATCAAGTATTTGCAACGAAGAAACTACGAACCATTTTGATTATTTTTTTTCCAAACGAAAAAAGATTCAACACGTCCTTATTTTGAACTTTTTTGAATGGATAAAGAAATAATCATTTCGATTTTAGATTTTCCAAACGAAAAAAACTACAACTAGTTTTTATTTTCTTAAATGAAAAAAAGAATAGATAAATATTTGGATTCTCAATAAATAATTGAAAAAAATGAACCATGTATATCATATATAATCTTAAATAAATAATTATAGTAATACATAAAAAAAAAAGCTAACCTTAATAACAACAATAAACATACAAATAAAAATTAATAATTAAAATAAAAGGAATAAAAAATAAAATGTTATATTTGGATAAATAATTTATAAAAAGAAAGAAATACTAAATATATATATATGAAAACTATGAAAAATTAAATTAAATTATAAAAAGAAAGTAACATTTTGGTCCTTGAAAGTATGATATGTACATAAATGGTCCCTGAAATTCAAACGGACGAAAATGCCTGAAACTAACGGCTCAAGTTAACGGCCGTTAGTTTCAGGGACTAAAATGTTACAACTTTTCGATTTTAGGGACTAGTGGTGTAATAAAATTCTTTCAGGGACCAAAAACGTAATTTCATATAAACCACGGGGACCATTTATGTAATTTAGTCTTATATTTATTATCGTTATTATTATAGCTATTATTATTATTTATTTTTATTTTTATTATTATTATTTTTAACTTTTTAAGTATTAATTTTTTTTTTATTGAGTTTCCTATATTTTAATATATTCTATAATTTAAATATCAAACTTAATTATTTCTTTTTATTATAAACAATTGTATCAAATTAGAATCCATTTTCTTTTTTAGCTTTTCAAATGAAAACTTGAAGAGAGAGGGATCCATTTAAAGGAATTCGTGCTGATTGCAATACAAACATTTTATATTGTAGTTTCCAAACCAAGAGAAAAAGTTACTAACCATACATGTTCTAAGTTTTTTCATTTTAAAACGTAAAAAGCTACGAAGATCAATCCGTTTTTTTTTCTACACCAAAATATTTCAACCCATTCCGATTTTTTGATTTGGAAAACGAAAATAGATACAAACAATTCTGTTATTTGTTTTTGCAAACGAAAAAACCACGAATAATTCTGATTTTCAGTTTTTCCAAACAAAAATCAATTTATTTTTCTAGTTTTTCAACCAAACCATTACCTTTTATTTTTTTCACCGAACGAAATACGAACCATTACACTTTAAAGTTGTTTAAAAAATAAAATAGTGTGTAGCCTTTTTGTTTGGAAAAACTAAGAAAATAGCATGGTTTTTTAGTTTTTTACTATTGAAAAAAGTTTAAAACGTAATGATTAGAATGATATAAAAAGCGAACAAAAAAATAGACTCATTTTGATTTTTTAGCTTTTTCCAAACGTACAAAATACAATTTTTTAAAAAAATGAAATAATCTATTTTTTTGTTCGGTTTTTATGTTATTCTAATCACTACGTTTTTAACTTTTTTTCAATCGTAAAAAACTAAAAACCATTTCATTATTTTTGTTTTTCCGAACAAAAAGACTACACACTATTTCATTTTTTTAAAAAACTTTAAAGCGTAATCGTTCGGACAAAAGAAATAAAAGGTAATGATTTGGTTCGAAAAACTAGAAAAATAAAATGATTATTTTGTTTGGAAAAACTGAAAATCAGAATTACCCGTAGTTTTTTCGTTAAAAACAAATAACAGAATTGTTTGTATTTACTTTCGTTTTCCAAAACATAAAAATCTGAATATGTTGAATCTTTTGATGCAGAAAAAAAATAAAAAAAAAACAGATTGGTTTTCGTAACTTTTTACGTTTAGAAAATGAAAAAAATTAAACATGAATGGTTAGTAAATTTTTTTCATTTGTAAAAAGAATAAAAGCTTAAGATTCAATTTTTTTTTTTTGGATTGGAAAACTACAATATAAAATATTTTTATTTTTTCATTCGAAAAAGCTAAAAACGAAATGACATCTAATTTGATACTATTGTGTATAATAATAAAAAATTAATAAGTTGGTAATTTAAACTGAAAATTATATTAAAATATAGGAAACTTAACAAACAAATAAATTAATGTGTAAAAAGTAAATCAATAATAAATAATAATAATAATAATAATAATAATTTTTATTAGTATAATAATAATAAAAGAGTTAAATAAAAAAATTTACTTGATGGACCAAAACTAAAATGAACTACAAACTTGAGGGACCAAAATGTTATCAAAGAAAAGGGTAAAATGGTCATTATAAAAGATTTAACCATTTGATTGTTAAAGTTAACGGCAGAGGGATCATTTTTGCAAGTAAACAGTGAAAATAAGGACCGTTTATGCAAAATTAAAACCACAAGGACCGTATCTAAAGTTTTATGCAAACCACATGGACCATTTATGTAATCTACTCAAGATACTATTATATTATAATATCATATTCACATACATATTATATTTGTTTTTCACAATATAAATAGAAATGTTATTGTGAATATATGGATAATTAAAATGCTCAAACTAACTAACAAGATGTTCGGTTTTGCGTTATGATAGATGTTCGGTTTTGCGTTATGATAGTAATAATTGGTTTAAAGTGTTTGTATCGCATACATTAATAAGTTTTTATTTGCGTTTAAAATTAATCCTGCCACACTTTTTCATAAGTTAGGTTCAAAATTGGCAACCTTTGAAAATAAATAGTTTTATAAGCTTTACTCGAATATTTTGTTTGACGAAAGCACTGAATAGCTGCGATATTTTTTCTTTTCTTTTCCTCAAAGGGTATGTTTGGCAAAACTAGCTGTAGCTTTGTGTTTTTAATAGAGGTAGAGCTTTTAGTAGCTGAAGCTTTTGAGAGCTGAAGCTTGTTAAAAGAGCTAGAGCTTTTAGTTTTATAAATGTGTTTGGTAAAAGTAGTTGTAGCTGTAGTTTTTAGTATTAAATTACTTAAAAGAGCATTAATATTAATTAAAGGTGATAGTTTATTATTAATAGAAGGGTAAAAAGGTAATATGTTTGACTAAAAGCTCCGGAGCTTTTGAAAAGCTACTTCTACTAGCTTTTTAAAAAAAGAGCTTATTTTTGAGAAAATGAAAATTCTATGTATCCTTCCAAACAAAGCTTTTATTTTTTAGTAGAGCTTATTCAAAATAAAAGCTTCTAAAAGCTCTTAAAAGCTTTTGGAAGCTCTCTACCAAACATGACCAAAGTACACCACTATTGGTTTAGTTGATAGATCATGGATGATAAAATTTTCGTTTTGGGATGACCCACCCACATAGAACAACTAAAAAAAATTACCTAGTAGTTCGGTTAATTGCTAAAACCAAGTTTGATTAGTGCTCGATGGGTACGCAGAGGTGTTCGTAAAAATCCGAATCTGAGCATCAAAAATAAATATCCGAAAATCCGATACAAAAATATTTGAAATTTCGGATATCCTAAAATTCCAAATTTTAAAAAATATTTTTTTAAAACATTTTATGTATCCTTAGTATTGATTATTTACATAATATTGAGTGTTTATTATTATTCTAATGTATATATTTTAGTTTTTTTATCTTCATTTTATAGATTTATTAACTAATATTTTATATATTTTAGTTTTTTAATCTTTTTTAAGTCGTTTTGTGTATAATAATTCTGGATATATTTAGTTTGTGATATATTTATTTTTAATATGTATGTGTATATATGAACTTGTATTTTATATATTTAATATTTGATTTGTAACATCCCTACTTTTCAAGTACATGTAATTTACAATTTAAGGCTCAATTAATGTATTAATGAATTATTATTTCAGATTAAGCAAATTTCGATCACAATTTTAAAATGAGAAAAGATGAGGAGAAATTCTCATCGTAATTTTTTGAGCAAGCAAACAGTAAGAACCGACATCGGTTGAATAAATGACAATCATCGACCGAAGAATTTTTAAAATAGCAATGATAATGAGAAATTATCATTGTCGTCATTTGAGCAAACATAGCAATGAGAAACCAACTTAAAATCGGTTCAAATAATAAAATACGAAGTTGAGGGGTATAATGTGCAAATAAGGTGAACTAACAAATAAAAAGGGGAGAAACCCCTCATTTTAGTCTTTCACTTTCTCTCTCTACTCTCAACCGTATCCTCCCTCTCTCTCTCTACCTCTCGGATTCTTCAACAAGAACATCAAAATCATCAAATCAAGTGTTCAAAATCTGGAATCAAGTCGAAATTAAGGAACTATAACTACTACCATCATCGATTTAAGGTAAGATTCATTCAAACTTGCAATTTTTGGAGTTTTTGGTTCAGTTTTGGTGTGAACCGAATCCTAGGATCTGTTGTTGCAAATGTTAATGCATGTTGAATATTATTGTGGATATGTTAAAATCGAGTAGTAGTGATGTTGTATACCAAATTTCAGTTTCTGATTCGAAGTCTAAGTATGAATTTGGAACCAAGTGTGTATTTTAGTGTGTGTGTTCATCGACTATGATGAAAAATGGACAAAGATGAACTATTTTTGACATAATGATGATATGTTTTAAGTTAAAAGTGTACAATTAAGCTCATATCTGCAATATTAGACACAAAACATGCATAAAAGGTCAAAAATGAAAATCTGGAAAATGTTGGAAATTATACAAGCATGAACTCGGATCGGATGAACCGAATTCGGACCATCCGAATTCGGGCACTATTCATCCGAAGTCCGGACCACCTACAATTTCAGAATTCACTAAGTCTAAATGACCAATTCGGAATCACTGTTCATCCGAAGTTTGGATGAAGTCACATGTAAGGTCTTGAAACTCACGGATCTATCTAGACGCGACACCGTCCAACGAGTGCGGAATCCTCGTTAGCGGCTTGACGGTAAGATCACACGCACGAAACACGGAGACTACCACGACGTTATACGAACGACTACGAACGTACCTACACGATGATTCTCTCCGAAAACGCTCTCTGAATACTAGTAAACTCGAGATCGCCTTTGCTTAATCACACTCCGAAATTCTGCAAAAGTCCCATAATTAATCGAATTAACCCTAAATTATACTGACTGATTCGAGTTTGTCTAGGACAAATTCGAATCTGGCCCAAGGCCCATTCGAATTTGTCTTCAATGACAACTTCGAATTTACCCTAAATTCAAACCAAATCATTCAAACTTATGTTCGAACCTGTTCCTAGAACTTATTCTAGAACTTATTCTAGAACTTAATATGATCGTCTAAGCTTATCATGCAAATGTAAACCTCATACACAATCATGATATCAATAACAAAACTAGACTGCCGTCGTCACACTGGATGTACCAACAGACTCTCCTTGACGATAACTTCTAGATGTTGTTCATTGATCGTAATAGACTATCAGAATCAGAGACTATGAATATCGAAACTAGACAGCTATTGTCACATCGGGTGTATCAATAGACTCCCCCTTGACGATAGCTTGTAGTACATATTCATTGATCTATGAATACCGAAATCACCTTTTCTTCTTTGTTATCCATGACTGTCTCTTTAGATTCGCTGTCCTCACCGGTTTGTAGACTAACTTAGTCCATTTCCTACCAGTCAGAGGATATATTCTTACCACCTTCATCGAGTGACTTCCAATCAGGTATATCTTTAGGAATAAACGCTCAATCCTCAAGATCCTCCTGTTCTAAGTCATCTTCGAAGACGAACCTCATTTCATCTTCATCTAACTCCGACAATGCTCTGATCAGGTCTTGTCTTCAGTTACTTTAGTTGCCTCTGAATCCTTGCCTTTTCCCTTGTCAGCTTCTATGAACACCGACTCCCCCTGAGGATCAGCAAGCTGAGCAAATTGCTGTCTTGAAAGATCTGCCAGCTCACTATTCAGGCCATCTTCTTTGACTTGCCAGCTCACTATTCATGCCATCTTCTTCGACTTCTCTACAATTTCTCCCCCTGAGATGGACGATCTTTCAACAAGTCCTCCAGTATAGCCTCCAAATTTGCAATCTGCTGCTGCTGATCAGTTTCTGTCTGATCCAACTGGGCATTAAGATGTTGAAGTGTAGGTCCCAAAAGATATCCCAAGTATATAGCTTTAAGCTGTAGAGGGGGGGGGGTGAATACAGCTCTTTAAAAAGTACACACAATTTTCTCAATGTTTGTATGTATTATTAACAAAAGTTAATTACAAACAAGCTTGAATGCGGAAAGGTTCAAGCTGAGATGACAGATACAACAGTATGTTTAACTAGTCTAAGACTGACTTAAACTAATTACAATGAATACACTCACTAAGAATCACTCACTGTATTTTACAAGACTCTGAGGAACAGCTTGAACAAGAACAACTTAGACACTGAGCACTGTTTTATTCAAGCAGACTTGCATACATGAAAGACACACTTTGAATGCACGTTCACTCTTGTTTTCAGCACTTAGCTTTTTGGCTTAATATTTTAGTCCTTGGAAGTTTCCTTTTATACTCACTCAGAGGATCTAAGTGAAGCTTCTTCATTGGACGGAATGAAAAAGAAGAAGTCTTGTTGAAAAGACAACATAACCTTTTCTGCACTTTTCAGAAAAGCAGACTTGTCTTCTTATGTGCAGAACTTTTGTCTTTTCACTTTGTCTACTGTTGCATTGCCTTTAACCAAATAAGGAATGTCAACTTTGTGTTTTTCTTCCTTGTAAAGGCCTATTTTGATATAAGAAAAAGGTCTGTCACCCTTTTTCAAATAATCTTTTGTCTTCATGTAGCAGAACAGCTTGGGCAGGCTGAGCAATTCTGATTTCCACTTTGTCTTCGACTTTGTAAACTGATCTTGCAGTCAAAAATAATACATGAGGACTTGGAAACATATTCCATAAAGTGTTTAGCCTGTTCACAAAGAACAGGTTCTGTTCACAAAGAACAGAACACTTGTAGACTGCCCAAGCTGCTCACCAGTGTAGAGCAGCGTAGACAGTTTATGTCCAGCCTGTTCAGTAGACTGAACAGCTTGGGCAAAACTGTCTTTGTTGCAACTCATGCAACACATAGAACAGCTTTAGACTGATATTGCAAATCTTTTTCAGGTTTCAATAAGGCATATAACAGGCTTTAAATTCGACCTACAAAAGCATCAACAGGCTTGATTAATAATCTCCCCCTCAGATGCAGAACAGGTTTGACTGAGGCCTTTTTGTGCCTAACAATCTCCCCCTATTTGCAATAACCAGTCTAAGCTGGTCTTATCAAAAGTCACTATATATTTTTACAATACACTTGTTGAAATAAAATTACAACATCAACATAAAGTAAAAGATCAGTTTATATATACACTGATTTTTTATTACATTGGAACAACACATGTTCTTACAAAAGTACAACTGAT
>JAANYP010008578.1:0-22698 GCA_020465985.1 Centrapalus pauciflorus
AGCAATTACAGACTCAAAAATATGCAGAAAACTTCTCTCTCTATGCATATGCATATATCTTCTATACAATATTCTGTCTATTTATATTGCTTTATGGACGTGTTTCCTTGAAGGACTATGACTTCTCTGATAGTAGATATGCTGGAATCTTCGTGTAGATATCTTCCCTGAAAATCAGCACATTCTGTTTATGAAACTGTTGAGCAGCTTGAATGACTTGGCAGCATGAACTGAGTAGCTTGAGTTGTTTTGCTCTGGCAGCTTGAACTTTTACACTGGCAGCTCGAGTTTCTTCAACTAGCAGCATGAACTTTGTTCTTACTTGAAAAATCTACTAACAGTCTGAGAAGTCTAAACTAACAGCTTGAGTATACTTAAACTATTTCCCAACAATCTCCCCCTAACTTAAATTCTTTATACAAGACTTTAAGTTCTATACAAATAAGGAAATGAAAAAGTAAACTGTTATATACAAACCAAGGCTTTCAAAAACTTACAACTGTGCAAGCTTCTGATCTACAGCCTTCAAAAATTCTCTCTTCATCTCTTCTTTATCACAAGATATCCTAACTGATTTTATTTGGAGCAGCATATCTTTTGAAAAATTATAAAACTCGAGATTGAAGAAAATACCAAATCCATCTTTGAATGTGATTCTGTAAGTTCTGGATTTGACAAAAATATGAACTTCCTTGATCTGTTTCCCTTTCTTCTCAGCATCTTCTACTTCTTTTCTTGCAAATTCAGGATCAGCAACTGAACTTAGATCTCTGATAAGTTGTTTTACTTGTGGAAGATCAGATCTCACTTGTGAAACAGATCCTATGTGATACATCTTTATCAGTTCATCCCTGGTCAGCTTATGAACCATCTGCCAGAATGTATCAAACTCCTCTTCTGGTCCAGATTCTCTCCTTATCACAAACTTGACCCTTAAATTCCTTTCATCCAATGACTTAGCAAACCAGTAGTTGATTTCTGGCTTTGTGAAATCATGTTGATCAATCAACTTTTCTATCTCCATAGCCTTTTGCAAATGGTGCTGAAAGATCACCCTCTTAACAGATGATGGAACAGAAACACTAGGTTGATCAGTGGGAGCAGGTGCATTGGCAGCTTCAGGTTGGACTGGTTTCTTAGTGGGAGCAGGTGCATTGGCAGCTTCAGGATGGACTGGTAATGTTGATGGTTGGACTGATTGGGACGGTTGAACTTTTGGTAATGGCTGAACTTCTGAAGAGACTCTTGTTTTCTTTCTTTTCTCCATTTCTTTATCATGTATTTCCTGCAGCCTTTCAGTAGTCATAGACTGAGTAATCTTCTTTGGAATATCTGCTGCAACGGCAAAATTGATTAAGAATCTTCTCTTCTCAGCCTTGGTATGCCCAGTTGGCATCTTCCTCTTCCTTTCACCTTGCTTTACCACAAACCCTCTTTGGTAATCTCCTAAGGTTTCATCATCTTGCATTGGGGCATGGGTTTGCTGGTCTAAGGCCTGATCTTGTTCTTCTGCTAATTTTCTGGCAATCTCAGCATCAAAGGCAATCTGGGCTTCTCTGGAAGAAAATTTGTGCTTTGGAGACTCAATGAGAATACCCTTGCCCTTATCTTTTGTAGCAGAAGATGTAGGTTGGACTGAACTGGATGGAGCTTGAATGCCTTCTCTTATAACAACTCCAGTTGCTCTTGTAGAAGCAGCTTGAGTTTCTAGGCTAACAACTTGAGAAGCTGTTGGGACTGCTAGCCTAGAAGATGGAGCTGTTGATGCTGCTTGGACTGTTGGTGTTGGAGCTGCTTGGACTGGTTCAGGAACTTCCTGATTCTCCCCCTTTTTGGAAGCATTGGTTTGGTCAGAAGGACCTACAACCTTTGCCACATGGGTTTGAATCAACTGCTCTAGTTTGATGAGCTTACTTCCACGAAGAGTAAATCCTTTGTGTAGATAAGCCAGTTTCTGATTGTGAGCAGCTTCTGCCTGTTTGAGTTCATAGATTTGTGCCCCCTGTGCAGCAATGATGGACATTTGGTATTCCAACATTGTTACAACAGGTTTCAGCTTTGGATCCGTTAAGAGCATCAGTTGCAGGCTAGTCTCAAGATCAGATAACACCAGGGGTGTTTGTGGTCTATCACTGACATTAACACCAGAAGTAGAAACCTCTGGGCCCCTCTTTTCTTGGTACTGGGGACTTCCAGCTGGTGTTTGCACACTTGCTGTTGCCATGGGTGTGGTCTTAGAGATGTTGGCCCTGTCCTGTGCCTCTTGTGCAGAGACATCAGTAGTGCCAGCCACAAAACCCATATGAACAGTCTCAGAAGAGATGTTCACCTCCTGATTGAGGTTGGGAGTGTCCTCAATTGGTTCCCTTTGGATATTCTGTGCAGAAGGATCCTCCTGCACAGGGATATATGGCTCTTGTCTAGGGGAGGAGGAGGAAGGAGCTCCTGGTCCCCTTTTCCTTTTATATAAGTATCTGAGTGGGCGATTGGGCTGTACAAAAGGATCAGAGGGAATATGTGTATCATGAGGAGTGGGTTGGGGTCCTGGGGTTGAAGCAGTAATGTTAGGCTGTGTCTGCTCAGGCCCCTCTCCTCTGTTTCTTGTGATGATGTTCATCATTGCAGAGGGCAATGGAGCATCAATGCTGACAAAATTGGCACTTGGCTTTATCAGCCTTTTGATTGAAGATAGGGAGTGCCTATGGGAAACATGTATCCTCTTATGTAAATTAGAAGTAGTGCAGGTGTGTGCAATTATTTTTGCCAAAAATCGAGGATACATCAAAAATTTCCCATGCTTCAGGGAATGATGCCTTAACATTCCTTGAAAGATCATATTTGAAAAATTGAACTGTTGGCCAGTAGAAAAGCACACTAAGGCAGTGGCAATATTTGAAGAAAATTCTGACCAACCAGTTCTTTTGGGGCTTACACATTGCTGAATAATATGCACAAGGTATTTCCATTTAGGAGAAAAATGTGCTTTCAAGAAAGTAAAAGAATCAGCAGGACCCCTATATCCAATATTTTGAAGACCAAAGTGTAAAGCAGTAAGGGATAGGTCTTTTATACCTGTGGCATCTTGAAGATGCAGATGACTTCTGATGGACTCCTCAGTGATATTGATGGTAGTACCATCGATTGTGGAAGTCAGGGTAGGCACTCCATTGATGGTTTGAACATAGGCACGATTCCAGAATTGCTCAATATGAGATATGTATATAGTGGGGTTAATATTAAGGGCATAGTGGATATGGGAGTGCCTGAGGAAGTCCATCATCTCATGGAACGGTTGAAGGTCAGTGTGTTTCAGGGTGTATGGGAGGCAGTTGTGTTCTTTTACGAACTCCATTGATCAAGAAACGACGGTTTTGGGGTTTAGGGTTTGAAAAGAGTGTGTGTATCGTTCAGAGAGAAAACAGAAGGCCGTGGAAGAAGAATATGTAACTGGTAGTTACAACTGAACGAAACTGGGACCATTAAAGGTTTCGAAAAGGTTAGGTCCCGCGCACACACTTGGAAAATTACCTAAATACCCTGCACACTTTGACAGATCAAGTGAAAATAACTAGCAGTCCGAGAAAATGAACTAGCAGCATGAGAAAAGACTCATGCTGTTAGTGTAAAATTGTGCAACTTTTCAATAGAACAGTGTCTCCCCCTTAAATTAGCATATAAAGATGATAATAATAAAAATCAATTAATCCATGTTTACCATACCAATGTTTGATATTAGGAAAGTGAACCTTCCTACATCAAAAGGTTTTGTAAATAGATCAGCTAGCTGATCATCAGTATGTATTTTGGTAACTTGGATTAACTTCTTTTCATTACTATCTCTGATGAAGTGAAATCTGATTTCTATATGCTTGGTTTTTGGGAATTTCACTGGGTTTTGCACAATGCTAATGGCACTTGAATTGTCAATATAAATAGGAGTGGATAAGAAATTCATACCATAGTCTCTTAGCTGATTTTGAATCCACATTACCTGGGAGCAGCAGCTTGCAGCTGCTACGTATTCTGCTTCAGTGGACGATGTGGAGACAGTTGTTTGTTTTTTGCATTGCCAAGAGACCAGTCTTGCTCCTAAGTATTGACATCCACCAGTTGTGGATTTTCTGTCAATGTTGCAACCACCATAGTCACTGTCAGAATAGGCGGTTAGTTCAAAAGGAGAGTCTTTGGGATACCATAGGCCTAAATGTGGTTGGCCTTTAAGGTATCTGAAGATTCTCTTAACAGCAACCAAGTGAGAATCCTTTGGTGAACATTGAAACCTGGCACACACACAGACAGCAAACATTATATCAGGTCTAGAAGATGTTAGATACATGAGAGATCCTATAAGGGATCTGTATAGATGAATGTCCACATCTATGCCATCTTTGTCTGTATGGAGCTGTTTATGAGGATCCATTGGAGTGCTTGCAACCTTTGTGTCTTGATAGCCAAACTTTTCCAGTATGTCTTTGACATACTTTGATTGACTTATGAATAGACCAGTAGGCTTCTGTTTGACCTGCAGCCCTAGAAAGAATGTGAGTTCCCCCATTGAACTCATTTGAAACTTTTTGTGCATTAGGGCCTCAAAATCTTTGCACAACCTATCATTAGTTGAGCCAAAGATGATGTCATCAACATAGATCTGGACAAGAAGAATCTCAGTCTTGATGGATTTAGTGAAAAGTGTTTTGTCCAGAGTGCCTCTCTTGAAGTCATTCTGTAGAAGATATGAGGACAGTGTGTCATACCATGCTCTGGGGGCTTGGTGAAGACCATAGAGAGCTTTGTCTAGCTTGTACACCTTGTCTGGATACTTGTAGTCTTCAAAACCAGGAGGTTGACACACATATACTTCTTCTTCAATTTTCCCATACAAGAAAGCAGACTTAACATCCATTTGATACACTTTAAAGCCTTTGAAACTTGCATATGCTAGAAATAGTCTGATGGCTTCAATTCTTGCTACTGGAGCAAAGACATCATCATAATCTATTCCCTCTTCTTGAGTGTACCCTTGTGCTACTAGTCTTGCTTTGTTTTTGATGACTATCCCCCTCTCATCCTTCTTGTTTCTGAACACCCATCTTGTACCTATTGCTCTCTTACCTTTAGGAAGATCCACCAGAGTCCATACATTCTGAATTTTGAACTGTAAAAGCTCTTCTGCATAGCTTCAATCCAGGATGAATCTTTTAGTGCTTCTGATGCCTTTTTAGGTTCTAGTTGAGACATGAAGCAGGCATGTTCAAAAGCAGCTAGGCTGAATTCTGGAACTGCTTGTTCAGCAGCAGCAGTCTCATTGTGAACCATCTTCCTTGTTTGAACAGGAGTGCTTGGATCACCCAGTATTTGATTGAGAGGGTGATACTTATGAACTCTTAGTGTGGGCTCTCTCTCTGTTTGGAAGGACGTTCCAAGGTTTGTGTCATCTCCATCAGAACCAGTGAATGGTTCAGTTTGTGGAACAGCTTGAGTTTCTAGGCTAACAGCTTGAGAAGCTGTTGGGACTGCTAGCCTAGAAACTGGAGCTGTTTCCTTTTGTGTTTGAGCTGTGCTGTCAGGACTTGGGAATGGCACTTCAGTGTCTAGATTTGCATCATGTTGAATGCTCAGGATCCCTGGAGGATCACATGACAGAAGTGGTAGAGTGGTGAAATCATCCCAACTTGTTGAATCTGCAGCAGTCTGAAACTTTGTGCCAACAGCATGAGAAATTGTATTGGCAGCATGAGAATTTGTGTTAGCAGCTTCAACCCTGTATGCATCAGCTTCTGCAGTAAACTCAGCAAAGCTCAGAGAATTTGTTAGTGAATCTAAATCAAATAACCAATCAGGACCAGTGCCTTTGATGTTAGCAGTATTTTCATTAAATTCAACATTGGCACTTTCTTCAATTGTTTTAGACACACTGTTGTATACTCTATAGGCTTTACTTTGAGTTGAGTATCCTACAAAAAATCCTTCTTCAGCCTTACTCTCAAACTTCCCTAAGTGAGTCTTAGTGTGAAGAATAGTACATGGGCATCCAAAAGGCTTGAAGAAAGCTATTAGGGGACTTCTGTTGTGGAATAGCTCATAGGGAGTTTTCCCTTGTGATTGAACTACTTGAACCCTATTTAGAACATAACAGGCTGTATTAACAGCTTCTGCCCAGAAAGTCATAGGCAGATTAGAATCAGCTAACATTGTTCTAGCAGCCTCAATTAATGTTCTATTCTTTCTTTCAGCTACACCATTTTGCTGTGGTGTTCTTGTGCACTATATTGTCTAGCAATACCTTTGGACTCACAGAAACTGTTTAGAATTTGATTTTTAAATTCAGTTCCATTGTCTGATCTTATCACCTTAACTTTGGAATTGGATTGGTTTTCTATCTTAAGGATAAAAGACTTAACAAGCTCAGCAGTTTCATCTTTGGACCTAAGAAAGTAAACCCAAGTAAATCTGGTGAAATCATCAACAATGACTAAACAGTATGCCCTTTTATTCAAACTCAAAACAGATGTTGGACCAAATAGATCCATATGTAACAGCTGAAGAACAGATGAGATTGAATTTACTTCTTTGGCCTTATGAGAAGTTTTGTGTTGCTTACCTTTAAGACATGCTACACAATGATCATCACAAATGAACTCCTTTTGTGGTAAACCTCTTACCAGATTCTTTTTAACTAACTCATTCATGGACTTGAAGTTCATGTGACACATCCTTCTATGCCAAAGAGCAGACTCATTTGATGATGCTTTGGATATTAAACAGCTTAAAGTATTTGATTTAGTCAAAAGAGCTGTGTCTAGGCAGTAAACATTGTCCTTTCTTGGTGTTCTAAGTAAAACAAGATTTTCAGGAATTTTGAAATCCTTTGAAAGAACAATGCACTCAGAATCTGTGAACAGAACAATGTTTTGTTTGTCACAGATTTGAGAGACACTCAATAAATTGTACTTAAGCTGTTCAACATACAAAACATCATGGAATGTCATGTTGCCTGCATTTACAGTACCTTTACCTGTAACCTTACCTCCTTTTGAATTGCCTCCAAATGCGACAAAACCTCCATCAAAGCCTTTGAAATTTGACAAGCATTCAGAATTGCCTGTCATGTGCCTAGAGCATCCACTGTCCAGATGCCATCTTGTCCTAGGAGGAGACCTGTGGTTGCCCTGCACAAATAACAGCTTAGTTAGTAGTGCAGTAAACCCAAACCAAATTGGTTTTGGGTTGGCCTTGTACATTGACATAACTAAAAACTGTTTTTGACTTCTTATATTTGGTGAGATCAACTGATGGAGTCTTTGGAGAGTATTTAGTGATAATATGAGGTATCCAACTATTTTGATCATCTTTTCTTCTAACAGTCTCAGATGATTCACTAGCAGCTCCAGTTTGGTGCCCAGCAGCTTGAGCTGTGTTTGTAGTGCTAACAGTTTCACTTTTTGCACTACCAGCATCAGATTTTGACTTAGCAGTCTGATCTTTTGCATTAGCAGTGTGATCAACAGATTTGTCCTTGACACACCATATTTGTTTAAAACTTGATTTTGGCTTTGCCAAAACTTGTTTTTGATGTGTGGACTGTTTTTTGTTAATTTTTGAGAATCTGTGATCAACTGTTCTCTTTGGAGCTGCTGTGGAAGTTTTCACTTTTGAGTGCTTTGCCTGTTTAGGATTTGATTTTGTGTGATGCACAGTCTGTTTTGCAACAGCTGGTTTGTAAAAACAATCCTTAGCTAAGTGATTCTTCCTTCCACAGTGAAAGCATCTTTTGACAGTTTGAATTGGAACACCAGACTTTTCTGTCAATTTCTGGTTCTTGTTTCTCTGGTTCCCTCTTACCTGCTGTTGTTTAGGAAACTTTTGAACACCATGCTTTTGGCATGTGCAGATAGAAATAGTTTTACCTCTTTTAGTTCCTTTTGATGAAGATGCAGTGTTACAGTTAGAATGTACAGAAACTTATGGAGTAGCATTGCATACACTCATCTTCTCTTTTCCTTTCTTACTGGGAACTTGGACTTCTATGGGTGCACTCTTTGTGTCACAGTCTCTATTTTGACTCTTATCTTCCTTTGGTTCAGGACTGCTATCAAGGATAGGATCTACAATAGTCATAGACTCATCTAGTGGTTCATTGACAAGTCTATCAGCAACTTCACTCATTGGATGAATGTACTTGTTATTATATGGAGGTGGAGTAGCTCTGTATCCTATTCCTTCTTTGGGATTGACCTGAGATTTGACTCTATCTTTGAATTGAACTTCCATTAGGTGTTCTAGCTTTTGATTTGCTAACTTGAAGTTACCTAGATCTATGTTAACAGATTCCAGTTTCTCATTAGCCTCTAACACCTTCTGTTCAGATTCTTCTACCTTTTTATTCAGAGATTCTATTTTCTTATTGAGTTCCTTTTTCTCCCATTCATGATAGTTTCTATCATACCCCATTTGAATCTCATTATCCTTATAATCATTGATCTGTTTTTCCAGATCTTCTATGGCTTGCATATATTCATATCTCCTTTCTTCCATCTTAGCTAGAGTTTTGCACATGCTCTCATTATGATCTCTGTACTTTTTAACCATATTTTTGCATGATTGAGAGCAGAGTTTAGAGTTTACCTCAGATGGTAGTTCAGTTGAGGAGACATTTGAGGTTTCTGCCATAAGTGCTTGATTTTGGAATTCTTCCTCTGTCTGATCACTCCAGTCAAACACATTGTCTTCTTGAGAAACAAGTGCTGTTGATGAGGAAGCTTGGATAGGCTGTGAAGTCCTTGATGGCTGTTGACCTTGAGATCTACATTCTCTGGCAAAGTGACCAAGCTTATGGCATTTATAGCATTCCACTTTTGATTTATCAAAAGATGGTTTGCCTTCTGTTTTGGCTTGAAAGTTGGTCCTCCCAGTTCTTTTCAGAAATCTTTTGGCTCTCATGGTCAGCATTGCATGTTGCCACTTTAAATCCATCTCTTCAAGATCATCTGGATGAATTTGTTCCAAGTCTTCAACATTTAGAGCAAATAATCCATCATTGGCAACAAAAGCTTCATAATGAGTTTCAGCAGAATTGCCATCACCACCTGAAAAAGAATCACAGTTATTAGATTTTTCAGAGGACAGAAGAGCAGTGTTGTGATTATAAGAAAAGGATTTCTTTTTAGCATCAATTTCAGTCTCAAACACTCTTAGACTGTTGTATAGATCATCCAATTCTATCTCATCAAGTGTGTCTTTTGTTCTCCACTGTGCAGCATAGACTGTCCATTCTTCTCCAAGAGATCTGAGAAACTTTCTGTTGACTTCATCTTGATCCAGATTGACCTTTGCACTTTCCAGTTCACTTATCAGTTTGTTGAACCTGTCAAAGATTTGAGTGAGGTTTTCATTCTTGCCACCAGAAAAGTTTTCATACTGCTGTTTCAAGAGGTCTTTTTGATTTCTCTTGGTACTGGCATTACCAGCAAACCTCTTCTCTAAGGCATTCCAAAGAGAGTGAGCAGTATAAAACTTTTTGAACTGATGTTGATAAGCATTAGGAATGGCTATTTGTAATAATGTGAGTGCTTTCACTTCATTCATTCTAGCCTTCCTTTCAAGTTCAGTTTTTGGAGGAGTTTTGACTGGTTTTCCCTCAGCATCAAGTTCTGGATCAACTAGCAGGAGGGAATTCAACAGCTTCCCATATGGCATAATCAATGAATTGAATATGCTGTTGAATCCTGAGTTTCCACATCTCAAACTCAGTGGGCTTGAGCATAGGCACTTTGAGTCCTTGCCCAGATCCACTGCTGCTATTTTCAAATTCCATTGTAAAAGATTAAAAATTTTGAAGAAAGTTTTCGACTTTGAAAAACAAAGAACGACCTGTGGCTCTGATACCACTTGTCAGGATCTGAAAATTATGAAAATTATGAATAACCAAGATTAACTGATTTGAATTTATCAGAGTATAAATCAATAATCTTGCTTTGAATCAAAGTTTAATTAAGAAGTTTGCGGAATAACACTTAATTATTTTAACAAAAACTTTCAGAATCAATAAAGCATAAAACATAAGAAGTAATCAAGACTGTTTGTATTGCTGAATTCACTGATTACAATCACCTCTAATCTGTTTTGATTAGACGAAGAACACAGACTGTTCTTAGGGTTTTACAACCTTAGAGGCTTAAGAAAACTTAACAATAAAGCAATTACAGACTCAAAAATATGCAGAAAACTTCTCTCTCTATGCATATGCATATATCTTCTATACAATATTCTGTCTATTTATATTGCTTTATGGACGTGTTTCCTTGAAGGACTATGACTTCTCTGATAGTAGATATGCTGGAATTTTCGTGTAGATATCTTCCCTGAAAATCAGCACATTCTGTTTATGAAACTGTTGAGCAGCTTGAATGACTTGGCAGCATGAACTGAGTAGCTTGAGTTGTTTTGCTCTGGCAGCTTGAACTTTTACACTGGCAGCTCGAGTTTCTTCAACTAGCAGCATGAACTTTGTTCTTACATGAAAAATCTACTAACAGTCTGAGAAGTCTAAACTAACAGCTTGAGTATACTTAAACTATTTCCCAACATACAACGAACTTAAAGCAAACTTTTGGTGGCCGGGATTGAAGAAGGATATCGACCAGTACGTTGAACGATGTAGGACTTGCCGGCTTGTGAAAGTCGAACACCAGCAACCATATGGTAGTTTTCAACTGCTTCCCATTCCGGAATGGAAGTGGGAACATATTACGATGGACTTTGTTACTAAATTACCGAAAACTAAGCGTCAACACGATACAGTATGGGTAATAGTGGATAGAGTGACTAAGTCGTCACACTTTATTCTGATTCGGGAAAGTTATTCGTTGGAAAAGTTGGCTCACATTTACATGGACGAGATTGTTTCTAGACATGGAGTACCTAAGTCTATAGTATCTGATCGGGATAACCGATTTACTTCAAAGTTCTGGTCGGCTTTACAAGAAGGGTTGGGAACGAGAATAGCAATGAGTACGGCTTATCGTCCACAAACCGCTGGTCAGAGTGAAAGGACCATCCTCACCTTGGAAGATATGATGAGATCATGTGTACTGGATCTTGGCGGCAATTGGGACGACCATTTGCCACTGATAGAGTTCTCGTACAACAATAGTTACCATGCAACAATAAAGAAGGCACCGTTTGAGGCTTTGTATGGAAGAAGGTGTAGGACTCCTACGTGTTGGAGAGAAACTGTAGAAACGCCGATTGCTGGGCCGGCATTGTTACAGGAGACAAACGAGAAGATACAGCTGATTAGGCAGAATATGAAAGCGGCCCAGGATCGTCAGAAAAGTTATTACGACAGAAGGCACAAACCAATCAGTTTTGAAGTGAACGACTGGGTTTATTTGAAAGTATCACCTATGAGAGGTGTTACACGATTTGTGAAAAGAGGAAAGTTGGCTCCGAGATTTGTCGGACCATTCAAGATAACCGAGAAAGTAGGAAATCAGTCATACCGTTTGGAATTGCCTAAAGAGATGTCGGGCATACACCCGGTGTTTCATGTTGGGAATCTCAGGAAATCGTTCAATACTGGAAATGAGGATTGGGCAGATCATACTGAGTTGCAAGTTGATGAGAGGCTCAGATATGTTGAAGAGCCGGAGTGTGTGTTGGATACTAAAATGAAAAAGCTAAGGAGCAAGGAGATCGAAATGGTGCTTATACGTTGGAAGCATCATAAGGGAGCGAATCATACCTGGGAGACTAAGTCCGAGATGTTGAAGAAATATCCGCAACTATTTGGATCTGAATAACTTCGAGGACGAAGTTTGAGCGTGGTGGAGCCCATGTTGTAACATCCTCAGATTTTAATTATTATGATTGAGGTTTAATTAGTTAAAATTGTTGAATTATGTAAGTTAAGTTGGTACTGATTTTTGGATAAATTATAAAATGGGTTGATTTATTTAGAAATTAAGAAATTTCAATTTATTTAAGTAAATTAAATTATTAAGTGAAAATAATTATTAAGGAAAATAAAATAAAGATAGAATCCTTTATTTTATAAAATCAGTATTTTATGGAACCGGATAGGTAGAGGGGTGAAATGTGCCAATGTTGGAAATTTGGAATAAATGGGATGAAAGATCAATTTTTGTCTTTCATTTCCACCAAGCATTTTCTCTCTCTAGAACTCTCTCTAGAAATTCGAAGATCATCAAATATGGATTTTTGAAGCTGAAAATCTGAAACAAGATTGCTAGGAACGGACTATAACATCTGCAATCATCGAATTAAGGTAAATGTCTCTTTAAATTCGAATTTGGAACATTTTGGGTTCGGTTTTTATGAAATCGAATTTAAAGATTTAAGTAGCAAACCTGAATGCATGTATGATATTATTATGGATTAGTATCAATCTAGTGTTTATGAAGCTACATATTAAATTTCAGCTTCTGATTTAAAGTAAAAGTATGATTTTTGGGATTTTTAGTGTGTCCTATGTATGTATGTTCGAAAATGATGGAAAAATGGTCAAATAGGATCTGAGATGATACATAAATGTGATAATATTAGTGTTAAAATGATGGGAATGAAGTGTCTTAAAGTTGGCAGAAATTATATCATACCAGGAAATAAGTATAAACATGACTTAGAATTAAAATCTGGAAAATGAATAAAAGTAAGAACAAATTCGAATGGTTCAAAATTCAGTTATGTTCGAGTTTATGTTATTTTCGAATTTGGCACCTTTTCGAATTTAGTTACTTCGAATTTATCCAAAACAGTAAAATAAATTCTAAGTGTTGGAATCCGGATGGAGTCCGAATTCGGATGGGGACCGAATTCGGATATGGTCCGAAATTGGTTTAGGTTCGAACCTGAGTTGGGTTCGAACTTAGTTGTGGTTCGAATTTAAGAGTTCGAACTTAGTTGTGGTTCGAATTTAATGGTTCGAGTTTGATATGATTCGAATTTAGCTATGGTCCGAAATAGGATTCGAACTTATCTTTAATATGAGATGGGGGTCCGAATTCGGGTGGGGTCCGAATTCGGACATGGATCCGAATTGGGGATCAAATATTGCAAGAATTATAAATTTTGGTTTTATGAAATTAAACAGCTATTGACACAATGGTTTGATATAATTGACTTACAGGTCCCTTGTGGTGTTGTTTAACCCACAGTGGGGTACTTTGTGGATCCGGTTGAAAGCCCGAGGAGAAATAATTATTGATTAAAGTTTAATAACGCACCCATTGTGAGTACATTAGATTTCGCATGCTTATATCTGCTTTATGTTAGCTTTGCCTGCTGAGACATGTTGCTTCATTTATCACTTGGAATTCTACTAACTTGCGTAGATTTATATGCACATTCATATTTGTTGCATGTCCGTTCGTTTGTTGTGTATCTAGTGATGGACCGGTGGGTCGCATCAATTACTCCGCTGTTACTGTGCTATATGACCCGGAGCTGATCCCTCCGAGGTTCTGGTAGGCAGTAAATCATCCCCGATGGTATGGTTGTCTCAGATGGTGTGTTTTTATGCCGAGCTTTGGGCTCGAAGGAGCTGCGGCTCTTGTTCCGTACTTGGTGTACGAAGAGGGTATACAATGTTTGTCATCGGTGTTACTCTTGGGGCTTTATAAAGATTTATAAAATGCGTAAATCTGTGTATTCACTAAGCATTCGCTTATCCCTCAGTTGTTTATTTTTACAGGAAAAGGGAAGTCTGCTGCAGGACCTTCTAGTTAGGTTGTTGTGAAGTTCTTGGAAGATATCTACTACTCAATCGGTGGAGATCGAAACACTCTCTCTGCTCCGCAAACAATATATATTATTAATCGATAATTATTTAAAGGAAGTTTAAACTATTTATCAATATTATTTGAAAATAATAACTATATTTATTAAAGGTTGTTTAATAAAAAGTTTCTTAAAATAGTAAGTTTAAGTTTCAAAGGTGTTTGAATTGTTAATTGAATATTTTAAGAAAAATGTAGTTTTGAATCCAAAGATAATGCAAAGATGGAATTGAATTTGAATTTTTCGGGAAAAAGTTTCTAATTTTGGAAAGTGTTCCTGAATTTCGAGTTTATAAACCGTATTAAATTTAAGAACGATATTGGACATGATTACTTCAATTAATGGTAGATTAATTGGTCTTAAAATTATTTTCATGGCAAGATGAAAACGAATTCTGGATTATTAACATGTTTTACTGCTTTATTAATGTTTGTGACATAGCCAAGCCTTGAGACCCCTTTGTTTGTGATGATTGTTTATATAATCTTAATGTTTGCTATATTTTATTATTGGTTATTTTTGGGAAGGTCTGCGTGCCATTGGAATCCCGGGTTTATGATGTAATCTGTAATAGGTTAGAAAATAGGCAAATGTATTTAGATTAAAATTATGTAAAAAATTTTGGCGAAGATGTCCATCAAGAAGAAGGTCATCCATCAAGGATGCTCGGAGACATCATCGGATGCTGAGGCTAGTGGGAGCTGAAAGAGTTCAACCTTCTTGCCTTGTGTGTTGATTTTGTCCCTTAGGTTTTGACCTAATTGGTTTGTCCGTATGGCTCTTGGAAACCAATTTAGTTTTTGGCAAGGCTATGTCACCGTGTGGTTATATGTTTTATTTCTTTATGCATTATTTATATCTGCGTGGTTGCGATGACAAAGTAGATAAATAAAAGAAATTAAAACTACAATCATTTTTGATGAAAAAATTAAAGTATTTAAAAGAAAGTTTAAATTGGAAACTTTAATTATTTTGTCAGGTGTTACATATGACATTTTTATGAAATTAGTTTCAAATAAAAGGAGATTTATTTTTTATATGATCAAAGTGTTGAAATTCTTAAAACTGGTACATTTACTGGACTGTTTACCAGAATAGGTGGTGTCTAGGACAGTCTCGCTCGGGCTGTGGTTGTAGGAATTTCCGAGAGGTTTAGAACCGAAAGGATCCTTCCCGCTGACTAACCTGACTGGCCACTAGTTCTTGGTAAGAGACTGGTTATAAACCCAAAATTAAAAATCTGACACAACACACCGTCCATATAGTGGCACTCACGGTGACCGGTCGTCGTAAGTAGGTTTAGCATTCGTTGGGTGCTTACGCCGCAAACTCGGAGAGCTGTGAGGTAAGCACTGCGGATCCTAAGTGAGACTTGGGCCAGTGATTTGCAGTTGTTATATGGTGTGTGTCAGTGGTGGTTCCTCAGTAAGACTGTTGCCCAAGGTGTGGATGGGATTAAACATGATCAATTTAAGAAATTGAAAATCTCATAAGATCTAAGAGTTGCAAGGGGGTTGTAATTGGTAATAAGTTGCCTGCCTGAGTAGCTTATTCATGTAGGTTCAGCCTCCGTTGGGTGCATGAATAAGTAAAATGGTTCTTAGGATTAATAAATCATTTTCTGAATTTTGGGTTATTGATTTATTAATGGTTAATCAAATACTAATTTTTGAAAATTTGTTTTAGATGGTTGAAAGAGGCAAAGGTAGAAGCGGTTTAAATAATAATAATGACAATAGTAACAACAACAACAATGATAACGTCAATCTCCATCCTCAACCTCCTCCTATTGAAAATCTTCCCCGAAAGCACATGTTGCTACTTTGAGGTCCATTCGGGATATGGAGAACTCAAAAGAGGCAACTTCCTGAACTGGGAATAAGATCTGACTAATGTTTAGAGTACAGAGCGGAAGTCGTATGTTCTGGAAAGGGCACCAGGACCTGCTCTTGCAGAGACAGCTACAGTTGAGGAGAGAAATCTCCACAAGAAGCACTCTGAGGATTTGGTTGATGTTGCCTGTCTAATGCTTGTGACCATGACATCTTAGCTGCGGACTAACCTTATGGACGTCTCAGCTTGCCGGATGTATCGCCAGCTAAAGGATATGTTCCAGACTCAAGGTCGGAATACTGAAAAGGATATACGACTAGGGCTCTGAGCTCCTGCAGAATGGCAGAAGGAACAACTGTTAGACCCCATGTGCTAAAGATGAAAGGTTATCTGGATCATCTTAGCAGACTTGTGTGAAGACCTCCCCTTACGGGGCAATCCTCAGAGTCTAGGTCCCACATCATGCAACACGATATCAATCATAATTAAGATAGAGTAATTAAGTTGCGGAATTTAAAATTACAGTACAAAATATTAGGATAAGTTTAATACAGATTTTAATACGAACTACAATTTTCAAATAAAACTTATAAAGGGCACAATTCTAATCTAATTCATGTCATCATACAATAAAGATAAATCTACCCAAAACCACCACATTGTCATCTTCCAATCAGTACCAAAAAGGGTTTGCTGAGTAGAGGTCTATGAAAACTTCTGTCTTGATCTTGTAAGACCGAAGAACTAGGTCCAGCGGGTGACTTTCCTTTATCTTTTCCTGTAAAAAGGTAAATAGCAACTGTAAGCAAAGCTTAGTGAGAATATAGATTTTCAGATTTCATGCATTAATCAAGCGAATCATGGGTCAAAGCGTGATAAGTTTAATACAGATTTAAATACGAACTACAATTTTCAAATAAAACTTATAAAGGGCACAAGTCTAATCTAATTCATGTCATCATACAATCAAGATAAATCTACCCAAAACCACCACATTGTCATCTTCCAATCAGTACCAAAAAGGGTTTGCTGAGTAGAGGTCTATGAAAACTTCTGTCTTGATCTTGTAAGACCGAAGAACTAGGTCCAGCGGGTGACTTTCCTTTATCTTTTCCTGTAAAAAGGTAAATAGCAACTGTAAGCAAAGCTTAGTGAGAATATAGATTTTCAGATTTCATGCATTAATCAAGCGGATCATGGGTCAAAGCGTGATATATCTGGACTGCCGCTACACCCACTCATGATTGAGACATAGAATTCATAGAAATGGATGATGTTCAGCCCACACTCATGCTTTAGTGGAAGCTATCCACTTATGATGGGCTAGCTACCAACGGTCTTCATGGGGGAACATCGGAGTATCAATACCAAGTTCAATAGAACTGGTGACATAGCTAGGTCTAGAACAATAGACCGACAAAGCTAATCATGCCAAGCTGAATCAATATGTCAATGATGCGATCAATAAGGAAAGCATAGTAATCAAAATCATGATAGCAATAATTTCATAGCAATATCTGAAATGAACTGTAAATACAATGTCATGCGAATTGATAAGTCAAATAGCTATCATGATCCACAGGGCATCACCGAACCATGGTGTGCGCAGGTCACAATCCAGCAGAGCATAAATGAATGTCAAATAATCAATCATCAACAATATGTCTCAAACGGAAGTCTAGCATGCAAAACTGAATATCTATAACTCACAGGTACTGGTTTAGTCTGAGCTCTTGTCTTTATCAAGCAGATTAAATCCACCACCTGAGTTATCTCAAGATTTTATCTTTGACTTTCTGGACTTTGACTTTGCTTTTCAAACTCTGACCCACTTTCAAGAACTTTAAATGTTTAATGCTTTGTTCAGAATTATCTGAACTTGTCCAGAATTTATCATTTGCAAGAATGTTAGCTTTTAGACTTTACTTGATCTGATTCTGATAACTTAAAAACTTTTATGCCCATTTTCATGGACATGTGTGACTTTTGTCATTTTTATATCATAATAGTTTTTATTTGAACATAAAAAACTAAAGATTTATTGATTTTAAACTTTATAAATCATAATTGCGTTTTGACAACAGATTATATAAATGGTTAGTAATAATTATTATATGTGTGTGTGTGTGTGTATATATATATATATATATATATACACACACACACACACACATATACCACACACACATACGTGGCATATGTATATATATTAATGCTTCCAATAATTATATATATATATATATATATATATATATATATATATATATATATATATATATATATATATATATATACTACTCACACACTCACATACAACATTCTTATGTATTTGGACATGCACACACATGGCTACACATTTGCATGCATTAGAAAAGTCAAATAGGATATCATTACATATTTTGGTTTCTATATATTTTGAAGGTCTCGGTAGATATATGCATATAAGGTTTCGGAAGTTTTTGTGTGGGTTTCGGTACATTACCGAAACCTTAGAGGTTTCGGTATAGGTTTCAGTATTCCAAAAGTTTTAGTAAATATCAAAGGTCTCGGTATATAAAAATGGTCTCGGTAGTTTTCATAGTTTCGGTATATACCGAAACCTTTCATGGGTTTCGGTATCCTTCAATTTCATCATCTGGGTTTCGGTAGTTTCAAAGGGTATGGTTTCGGTATCGGTTTCTATAATATATATAGTCTCAGTATCCTTAGTTTCAGTGTACAACCTTAACACATACATACATACATACATATATATATATATATATATATATATATATATATATATATATATATATATATATATATATATATGTTTCGGTAGTGTGCTTTTACCGAAACCTTATGGTTTCGGTAACCCATATTTTGGGTTTCGGTAAGTGAAAAACACACAAACAACACACACTGCTCTGTTTCTTTTCCATTCTGTTTTCTTTTTAAAACAACAATTACAACAATTATACACTTAATTCTTACATGCATGTGTATTATTTCAAATCTTTTAACAATAACTTGCTTAAATTTTACAGATTTGAATTTGATTTTGGGTTCATAAACCCAGAGAAACCGTAAGTTTCTATTTTGAGACCAAAAAAATACTTTAAACATCAAAATTACCTTATATCTTTGTGTACTTTGTTGTTTGATGTTTGATTGTTGAATTTCTTGGCTTGAATTTCACTTTTGTTGTAGCTTTTCTTGATGGATTTGATGAAAATTTGAAGGTGAAGAAGATGGAAACCGTAAGGTTAGCAGGAGAGAAAGAGAGAGAGAGCAGATAGTTTAATTTTTGTGAAATGAGTGAATAATCTCACTTTGTGTTTATATATTTTCTAAGTTTCTAAAATTCTCATTTTGTGCACTAAACTTTTGTTTATCTCTTTCTTTAAATAAATAAACTTTATAATTTAACATAATATATACTTTTAACTTAATTATATATTTCTCATTACTTTTAAATAAATTACATAACGGTTCAAGTTCTAATATTTTATTTGTGTGCCACAATTATAATTCGTATCAAGTATGTTGCTATAATTTATAATATTTAATTTAATTAAATAATTTCAATATTTAATTAAATTACAATACAAATAATGTAATTAAAATTACATTATTCAAACACAGAAAATTAACAGTTCGGTTAAAAGCTAGGTTGTTACAGAATGGGCTTCACCACGCACAAACTTCGTCCTCGAAGTTAGCTATGTTCGAACAGACTTGGATAGGTAGCTTTCATGACATCTCTTGATTCCCAAGACTGATGCGAACCCTTGTGGTGTTTCCACTGAACGAGCACCATCTGCACTTCTTTATTGCGAAGCTTTTTGGTCTTCGAGTCCAGAATACACTCTGGCTCTTCAACCACGCGAAGCTTCTCATCGATTTGCAGGTCAACATGTGGAATTTGAACTTCTCTTTCATCAGCTAAGCTCTTTCTCAGATGACTAACATGGAATACAGGATGTATTCCAGCTAAATCCGCTGGCAATTCAAGACGCTAAGACTGATTCCCAATCTTTTCCACAATCTTGAACGGACCAATGAATCTTGGAGCTAGCTTGTTTCGCTTTATAAACCGGACCACATTCTTCATTGGAGATACTTTCAGCATCACCCAATCGTTGACTGCAAAACTGATCGATCTATGACGATTGTCATAGTATGACTTCTGCCTGCTTTGAGCTTCAAGAATGTTTCTTCTAACGAGTTGAATCTTTTCATGAGTCAACTGTAGAAGGGCAGGACCTGCTAAAGGTGTTCACCTGTTTCACGCCAACAGGTGGGAGTTCTGCACTTTCTTCCGTACAGAGCTTCAAAAGGAGCCATCTTGATCGTTGAATGATAACTGTTATTATATGAGAATTCGACCAAGGGAAAGTGGTCATCCCAGTTACCACCTAGATCAAGAACGCAGGCACGAAGCATATCTTCCAGAGTTAGGATAGTGCGTTCACTTTGACCATCTGCACTAGGATGATAAGCAGTACTCATAGAGATCCGAGTACTCATCCCGTCTTGCAGCGCTTTCCAGAATCTCGAAGTAAAACGACTATCACGATCAGATACGATAGACTATGGCACACCGTGACGAGAAATGATTTCAGTGATGTATAACTGTGCCAATCTATCAAGGGAGTATGTATCTTTCATCGGTATAAAATGTGCTGATTTCGTTAATCGATCCACGACTACCCAGATGGAGTCGTGCTGTCTCTTGGTTTTCGGCTGCTTCGTGATGAAATCCATATTTATATGCTCCCACTTCCATTTCGGAACTGGTAGTGGTTGCATATCCCCGAAGGGTTTCTGATGTTCTGCCTTAACCATTTGACATACTCTGCAGCTTTCAACATAATGACCGATGTCTTTCTTCATTCCTGGCCACCAATAGCCAGCTTTCAGATCAAAATACATCTTTGAGCTACCATGATGAATGGATAATTTGGACCGATGGGCTTCAGATAGAAGAGTGCTGCGGATTGAACCATACTTAGGAATCCAGATTCGGTTTCCCTTGAGACATTGAAGTCTCAAATGATTCATAGATAGAAACTGAAGTTGCCCTTTAAGATTTTCAGAATCGATATTCTCTTCTTTCAATGCTTCAACTTGAGCAGATCTGATATCTTCGATAAGATCTGAAGAGAATACTACAGGAGTTAGGGCATAGCAACACTTTTCTGGATACGTCTTTCTACTCAAAGCATCCGCAACCACATTTGCTTTGCCGGGATGATATAGGATCTCGCAATCATAGTCCTTGATAAGCTCTAAGGACCGACGCTGTTTCATGTTCAGATCCTTTTGAGTAAATAGATGCTTGAGACCCTTATGATCGGTGTAAAGCTGACACCGAGTCCCATAAAGATAATGACGCTAGATCTTCAGTGCAAAGGTAACAGCAGCCAACTCAAGATCATGAGTTGGTGCACTTTTCTCGTAATCTTTCAATTGCCTTGAAGTGTAGGCAATTACTTTTCCTCTTTGCATGAAAACACATCCTAAGCCAGTACCAGATGTATCGCTATAAACAACGAAATCATCATTGCCTTCTGGCAAGGCTAGGATCGTCGCTTGAATGAGCTTTTGTTTCAGAGTTTCAAATGTCTCTTGCTGTTTATCAGGCCATATGAAAGGTGTATTCTTTCGTGTTAGCATCGTAAGAGGCACAGCAATCTTCGAGAAGTCCTTAATGAATCGCCGGTAGTAACCAGCCAATCCAAGGAAGCTTCTGATTTTAGAGGCATTGCGAGGCGTTTGCCACTTCTGAACAGCCTCGACTTTGGATGGATCAACAGAGATGCCTTCGCCAGACACAACATGGCCAAGGAATTGGATCTATAAAGAAGTCAAAGTCGAATTCAAGTTTTAAAACAAAGAACGCTTTTAAGAAATAACTCAAGACATTGTAAGGCTTTTACCTGTCTGAGCCAAAACTCGCATTTAGAGAATTTTGCATAGAGTCTTTCCTTTCTCAATAACTCTAGCAATTGACGTAGATGAACAACATGATCAGCCTCCGTTTTGGAGTAAATCAGAATATCGTCTATGAATACGATAACAGACTTATCCAGCATTGGTCTGCACACGCGATTCATGAGATCCATGAACGCCGCTGGTGCATTCGTTAAACCGAAGGGCATTACGAGAAATTCGTAATGGCCATATCTTGTTCGGAAGGCTGTTTTTGGAACATCCTCATCTTTAACCTTCAGATGATGATACCCAGAACGAAGATCGATCTTGGAGAAGTAACTTGCTCCTTGTAGCTGATCAAATAAATCGTCAATTTATGGGTAGAGGATACTTATTTTTTATGGTGACTTTGTTCAACTCACGATAATCGATGCACATTCGAAGAGTTCCGTCTTTCTTCTTAACGAACAAGACAGGTGCACCCCACGGAGATGAACTAGGTCGGATAAAACCCTTTTCTAACAGCTCTTGCAACTGCTTTGACATTTCCTGCATTTCTACAGGCGCAAGTCTGTAGGGAGCTTTAGCGATGGGAGCCGCACCAGGAACTAAGTCAATTCCGAACTCAACTTGACGTTCCGGTGGCACTCCAGAAATATCATCGGGAAATACGTCTGGGAACTCACAGACGATTGGGATATCAGAAATGGATTTCTTGTTATCTTCAGCAACAATTTCAGACGAGACATAACACAAGTAGGATTCGTGACCCTTAGACAGATCTTTGTGAGCTTTTTCAATAGATATGAAATAGTGAGCACCTTTTCGTTTCTCGCCTTTGATTTCCAATACTCAGCCGTCTGAAGACTTGATCCGGATGATTCGACGGTTGCAGACAATCGTAGCCTCGTTGTTCGTTAACCAGTCCATGCCGATGATGACGTCGAACTCTTTCAACGGAATCGGATTAAGATCGAGGTTGCATACAATGTTGTTTACAAGGAGACTGCAATTTCGGTAAACAGAATCAGCCATAACATAATTGTTACTGGCCATCTCTATATCAAGTATAACAGGCAGTTTCGAAGGAAACTTAGATAATCTTTGCACAAAAGTAGTCGAGATATATGAATGACTTGCACCGGAATCGAA
>JAANYP010008580.1:0-57251 GCA_020465985.1 Centrapalus pauciflorus
AAAAATGGTAAAAACTTATAAAAATTAAGTTTTATGGAATTAAACAAGATATTAACACAATGTGTTGTTACAAATGACTTACAGGTCCCTTGTGGAGTTTAACCCACAGTGGGGTACTTGGTTGATCCGGTTGAAATCCCGAGGAGAAATAAAACTTGATTAAAGATAATAACGCACCCACTGTGAGTACCTTTGATTTTTAACATGTCTGCATCTGCTTTATGTTCGCATTGCCTGCTGAGGCCTATTGTTTCATGTTCGTTTGGCATTCTACTAACATGCGTTTATGTTGATGCACATTCATATTTGTTGCATGTCCGTTCAATTGTTGTGCATCCTTTCGATGGACCTGCGTGGTCGCATCTGTACTCTGATGTTACTGTGCTATATGACCAAGAGTTTGACACCTCTGTGGTCAGGATAGACAGTAGGTCATCCCCGATGTAATGTCTGCCTCAGATGGTTGGTTATTCTTATGCCGAGTGTCAGCTCGAAGGAGCTGCGGCTCAGGTTTGCGTACTTGGAGTACGTGTGGGGTATACGGTATGTGTTACCGCGGTTACCCTGGGTGGCATCATAATGATTTGTAGAATGTGTAAATTCATATGGTATTCACTAAGCTTTAGCTTACCCCTTCAGTTGTTGAATTTTTACAGGAAAAGGGAAATCCGCTGCGGGACCGTCTAGCTAGGACGTTTATTGAAGTGTTTGAAGATTTCCACTGTTTAGCTTGGTATTTGTTTTATGAAATCAATGTTGTAATAATTTGGGGATGATGTAATTCAGTTCAAGTTTATAGACTTAGATGTGTAACCTTTGTAGCACCGTAGGGTGTTAGACTCTGTTGTAATACTTTTATTTATGTATTTTGCTTCCGCACTATTATTAAGCTATCAGATCATTATGTTATGTGTTTGTTGATGATTAATCCTGGGGGAATGGTAATTGGTGGTTAATGTGGCAAGGGTGTCACAGCGTATGGTATCAGAGCAGTAGTTTGAGATTCAAGTGTCCGGGAGGTCTTGGTCTCAAACATTAAGTGTTGACATGTAGTGATGCTAAGTAATGATCAGAACTAAGATAGGTTACGATCTAGTAATCGTAAGAATATTGACTATCATATGGGACAATTGGGTGGTGTCTATAAATAAATGACATGTTACTAAATAAGTTATATGTTTCATATTCAGAACATGTCTGGAGGAGGAATGACACCAGAAGAGACGAGAGAAATGATGCTAGCCATGATGGCTGAGCAAAACCGAATGATACAAGACCAGTTTCGGGCTCGAGATGAGGCCGAAGCTAAACGAAGAGAAGATAAGAGAAAGAATAAGGAAAGAGAGGGAAACGATGACGAGCAAGGTGACAACACTGGGTCATCTAATAAGCCCAGGGGTTGTCGTTTCAAGGACTTTAAGGGAAATGGAGCCGTTGAATTTACTGGGTTGGGGGATGCTGTTACTGCACTGGAGTGGATAACAGCTACAGAAAGAACTTTCCGAATCAGCGATTGTGCTGAGAAGGATATGGTCCGATTCGCTACTGCCATGTTCACCAAAGACGCAATAATGTGGTGGAACTCGATGGTGAATGCACTAACAATGGAGAAGGTTGCTGTAATGAAATGGGCTGAGTTCACTGAAATTTTTACTCAGCAGTACTGCCCGACCGATGAGCGCCGAAGACTTGAAGCTAAGTTCATGACGCTGATTTAGGGGACTAAGTCTGTGTCCCAGTACGTGGTAGAGTTCACGAGACTGAGTTTGTTCGCGCCTCATCAAGTGGATACCGAGGAGAGGAAAGTGACCAGGTTCGAGGCTGGTCTTGATTTGGAGATTCGAAGAGTGATGAGTAATGTACGCTACCCCACGTTTGCTGGTTTACTGGAGGCCGCCAGGAATGTGGAACAGATCTTGGGTATGTCGGGATACGTGATGGGGTCCGCTGCTGCTTCAGTCAACCCGACTCAACCTTCACCACCGAAACGCCAACGCGAAGGAGGCTACTCTGGTTCTTCACGATCATCGCAGTACTCGCCGCAACAGTCTTATCGCCGACAGTCTAGTTCTTCTAGTCGCGCACGTGCTTACTCTATCAACACCGAGCCGCAGTATTGTAATAAGTGCCATCTAGAACACTTCGGCAAGTGCACAAACGGGCGTGCATGTTTTTGCTGCGGAGAGTTGGGCCACTTTCAGAATGAATGTCCACGAAGATCAGATGCCTGCCATAAATGTGGAGTGTGGGGGCACTATAGTAGAAATTGTCTAAAGAATGCTCCAGCAGCTGCTGCTCCAACATCAACACGATCTTCGGGAGGTTCAAGCGGTGGTTCAGTTAACCGAGGTCGGGGTCAGCCACAAAGGGCACCGGCTCGTGCCTTTCAAATCACTGCAGAGGAAGCTAGGGAAAACCCGGAGGTGGTCACGGGTATGTTTATTGTAAATTCCATGCCTGCACGAATTCTATTTGATTCGGGTGCCAACCGTTCTTTCGTGTCTATTGCTTTTGCACAACAACTTGCCATGCCTTTGTCTAAGCTATCTACTGTACTAGATATTGAAACTGCTAGTAATACTTTAGTTAAAGTAGATCATGTATACCGAAACTGCACCTTAGTGATTGAAGATGTAGTCTTCAATTTGGACTTGATTCCGATCGAGTTTAGTGAATTTGATGTAATTGTCGGGATGGATTGGTTGATAGAGAACGAAGCCCACATAGTATGTAAGAAGCGGATGATAAAGATAACTACTCCGGAGGGGCGTGAGATCTGCATTTATGGGGATAGGAGAAGTGGGGATCTATGTTTGTTGACCATTGCAAAAGCCCGAAAGCTTGTTGCAAAGGGTTGTGACGCCTACCTGGCATATGCTATTGATGCCAAGGCTGAGAAGAAGACGTTGGCCGATGTGCCTGTTGTTTCACAATTCCCGGATGTGTTTCCGGAAGACTTGTCTGGCGTGCCGCCTGAGAGACAAGTGGAATTTAGGATTGATCTGATCCCGGGAGCTGCACCGGTAGCTCGTTCTCCTTATCGCCTTGCCCCAACCGAGATGAAAGAGATGATGACACAACTCCAGGAGTTGTTGGATAAGGGCTTTATTCGACCAAGTTCATCGCCGTGGGGAGCTCCGGTATTATTTGTTAAGAAGAAAGATGGCACCATGAGGATGTGCATCGATTACCGGGAGCTGAATAAATTGACGATCAAGAACAAGTATCCGCTGCCGCGGATAGATGACTTGTTTGATCAGTTACATGGAGCTTGTGTGTTTTCTAAGATTGACTTGAGGTCGGGATATCATCAGTTAAAAGTTAGAGAGGAAGATGTGCCTAAAACAGCTTTTAGGACACGTTACGGGCATTACGAGTTCTTGGTTATGCCTTTCGGGTTAACCAATGCCCCGGCTGTCTTTATGGATTTGATGAACCGAGTTTGCAGACCGATGTTGGACAAGTCGGTAATTGTTTTTATAGATGACATTTTGGTGTATTCAAAGTCTGAAGCCGAACACGCTGATCATCTAAAAGAGTTATTGGAATTGCTAAGAAAGGAAAGGTTGTATGCCAAGTTCTCAAAATGTGAGTTTTGGCTACAACAGATTCAGTTCTTAGGGCATGTGATATCGGGGGCCGGAATTTCTGTAGATCCGGCTAAGGTAGAAGCGGTAAGAAACTGGGAGCCGCCTCGTTCAGCTACTGAAGTCAGAAGTTTCCTTGGGCTGGCAGGCTATTATAGGAGATTCATTAAGGACTTTTCAAAGATTGCAGTCCCTTTAACGATGTTAACAAAGAAGAATGCACCGTTTGTATGGGAAACTGTGCAGCAGGAGGCGTTTGATATTTTGAAAAAGACGTTAAGTGAAGCACCGATACTTGCCCTACCAGAGGGTAATGAGGACTTTGTGGTATACACGGATGCTTCGAAGTTGGGATTTGGTGCGGTATTGATGCAACGTGGAAAAGTTATAGCTTATGCTTCGAGACAATTAAAGCAGCACGAAAAGAACTACTCGACTCATGACTTGGAGTTGACTGCAGTCACCTTTGCACTGAAATTGTGGAGACACTATCTGTATGGAACTAAGTGTCAGTTATATACTGACCATAAGAGTTTAAAATACATATTTAGTCAGAAGGAACTCAATATGAGGCAGAGACGTTCGATGGAACTTATAAAGGATTACGATTGTGAAATCCTTTATCATCCCGGGAAGGCTAATGTGGTAGCCGATGCTTTGAGTCGCAAAGCATATGCCAAGGATTGCTGTTACACGTTGACATCTACTATGTTAACATCCACTATTATTGATGATGTCAAGGCCGCTCAAGAGGAAGCCTTGAAAGACGAGAATGCTGGTGCTGAGGATATAAGGGCACAGATCAAGAATATGGAAACGAGCGAATCGGGTCTGAAAGGAGTTTACGGAAGAATCTGGGTGCCAAAGTATGGAGGCATGAGAAATGTGATAATAGAAGAAGCTCATCAGTCAAAGTTTTCTGTACATCCCGGGAGCACAAAGATGTACAACGAGCTGAAAGCAGACTTCTAGTGGCCCGGATTAAAGAAAGATATCGGACAGTACGTGGAGAGATGCCGAACTTGTCGGTTAGTGAAAGCCGAACACCAGCAACCATACGGTAGTTTGCAACCGCTTCCCATCCCGGAATGGAAGTGGGAGCATATCACGATGGACTTTGTCACGAAGTTGCCGAAGACTAGGCGTCAACACGATGCAGTTTGGGTCATAGTGGATCGGTTGACTAAGTCCGCACATTTTATACCGATAAGAGAAAGTTACTCCTTGGAAAAGTTGGCTAAAATTTATATGGACGAGATTGTTTCTAGGCATGGAGTGCCTAAGTCCATAGTATCGGACCGGGACAGCCGGTTTACTTCAAATTTCTGGTCGGCACTACAAGAAGGGTTAGGGACAAGGATAGCAATGAGTACAGCTTACCGCCCGCAAACTGATGGTCAGAGTGAGCGGACCATCTTAACGCTTGAAGATATGATGCGGTCGTGTATGTTAGACCTTGGTGGCAATTGGGACGATCATTTGCCACTGATCGAGTTTTCATATAACAACAGTTACCACGCGACGATCAAGAAAGCGCCGTTTGAGGCATTGTATGGGAGAAGATGTAGGACTCCTACATGTTGGAGGGAAACCGGTGAAACGCCGATTGCTGGGCCGGCATTACTACAAGAAACGAATGAAAAGATTCAGTTGGTGCGACAGAATATGAAGGCGGCTCAGGATCGCCAGAAAAGTTATTACGACAGGAGGCACAAGCCAATCAATTTCGATGTAAATGATTGGGTTTATTTGAAGGTTTCACCTATGAGAGGTGTTACCCGTTTTGTAAAAAGAGGAAAGTTGGCTCCGAGATTCGTCGGACCATTCAGGATTATTGAGAGAATAGGAAATCAATCATATCGTTTGGAGTTACCTGACGAAATGTCGGGCATACATCCGGTGTTCCATGTGGGGAACCTTAGAAAGTCGTTTACAACCGAAAACGAGGATTGGGCTGATCACACCGAGCTAAAGATTGACGAAAGGCTCCGGTATGTTGAAGAGCCGGAGTGTGTGCTAGATACGAAAGTAAAGAAGTTGAGAAGCAAGGAAATAGAGATGGTGCTTGTTCGTTGGAAGCATCACAAAGGAGCAAATCATACGTGGGAGCCTAAGTCTGAGATGTTAAAGAAATATCCGCAACTTTTCATATCCGAGTAACTTCGAGGACGAAGTTGAGCGTGGTGGAGCCCATGCTGTAACATCCTCGGATTTAATTTATTGTAATTGGGATAATTAGATTGAATTTTTGTATTAAGTTAAATTTTTAAGAATGTTTATGTACTTGGATTATGAAAGTTGATACGGAATTTGGATTAATTATAAAGTTTGTTGAATTATTTGGATATTTAGAATTTTAAATTATTAAGTGAATATAATTATTTAAATATTAAGGATAATAAAGATGGATTCTTTATTTATATAATCATAATCAGTATTTATGGAACCGGATGAGTTGAGGGGTTAAATGTGCCAAAAGATTAAAGTGATGAATAAAAAGGAATGAAAGACAAATTTGTCTTTCATTTTCACCAAGCCATTTCTCTCTCTAGAAATCTCTCTCTCGGCTCTCTCTCTCTCTACAATCGAAGAACCTCAAAAACTTGGATTTGGAAGCTGAAAATCTGAAACAAGATTGTTAGGAAGGAATTATAACATCTGCAATCACCGAATTAAGGTAAATATCTCTTTAAAATTCGATTTGTGGGAATATTTGGTAAGGTTTTTATATGAACCGAAAATTTGATTTGGAGATTCAAACATGGATGCATGTATGATTTTATCGTGGATTAGTTTAAATCGAGTATTTATGATGCTATGTACAAAATTTCAGCCCCTGATTCGAACTGAAAGTATGGATTTGAGCATTTAGTGTGTATTTTAGTGTGTGTTCGAAAATAAAGAAAAACGGTTATAAAGGGTGTGATTTGGTGCATGAAAGAGGTTAATGTTAGTGTTAAAGTGGTTGAAATTAAGTGTATTTTAGTTGGTATAATTTATTTCATGTATTGAATTAGTACCAAAAAGGACTTGGATTAAAATCTGGAAATAATAAAACTGCACAAGTTTGAACATCAGAAGGTCCGAATTCGGATCCATGATGAACTCGGATCTGATCCGAATTCGGACATCTTCGAACTTAGGATGAGGTCCGGAATTCTGGAAAATTTATATGGCAAAAATATTCTAAGTGTTTGAATTTAGGATGGGGTCCGAATTCGGTTGGGGACCGAATTCGGATGTGGTCCGAATTTGACATTATCCGAAATTGTATTGGACCGAATTGGGAATCATGTGGGATCCGAACTGGGGTCCGAATTCGGGTGGGATCCGAATTCGGACATGGATCCGAAATTGGGATCAAAAATGGTAAAAACTTATAAAAATTAAGTTTTATGGAATTAAACAAGATATTAACACAATGTGTTGTTACAAATGACTTACAGGTCCCTTGTGGTGTTGTTTAACCCACAGTGGGGTACTTGGTTGATCCGGTTGAAATTCCGAGGAGAAATAAAATTTGATTAAAGATAATAACGCACCCACTGTGAGTACCTTTGATTTTTAACATGTCTGCATCTGCTTTATGTTTGCATTGCCTGCTGAGGCCTGTTGTTTCATGTTCGTTTGGCATTCTACTAACATGCGTTTATGTTGATGCACATTCATATTTGTTGCATGTCCGTTCATTTGTTGTGCATCCTTTCGATGGACCTGCGTGGTCGCATCTGTACTCTGATGTTACTGTGCTATATGACCAAGAGTTTGACACCTCTGTGGTCAGGATAGACAGTAGGTCATCCCCGATGTAATGTCTGCCTCAGATGGTTGGTTATTCTTATGCCGAGTGTCAGCTCGAAGGAGCTGCGGCTCAGGTTTGCGTATCTGGGATACGTGTGGAGTATACGGTATGTGTTACCGCGGATACTCTGGGGGCATCATAAAGATTTGTAGAATGTGTGAAAATCATCTGGTATTCACTAAGCTTTAGCTTACCCTTTCAGTTGTTGAATTTTTACAGGAAAAGGGAAATCCGCTGCGGGACCGTCTAGCTAAGTTATCAGTTGAAGTGTTTGAAGATTTCCACTGTTTAGCTTGGTATTTGTTTTATGAAATCAATGTTGTAATAATTTGGGGATGATGTAATTCAGTTCAAGTTTATAGACTTAGATGTGTAACCTTTGTAGCACCGTAGGGTGTTAGACTCTGTTGTAATACTTTTATTTATGTATTTTGCTTCCGCACTATTATTAAGCTATCAGATCATTATGTTATGTGTTTGTTGATGATTAATCCTGGGGGAATGGTAATTGGTGGTTAATGTGGCAAGGGTGTCACAGGGATCACCAATGATATTTTCTGCTGGATGATCCCTTGTCCGTTTGAAGGTATGAGGGTAAGGTTGAAGTTGGTCTTGATTGGGATTCAAGTCCAGGTAGGGAATTCGGGGATTTGTTTCAGAAGTTGATAGGATATCAACTGAGATGGGGGTTTCTGAGTTTTCTGAATTCAAGGGAGTTTCAAAAGATTCTGGAGCATGAATTGGTTGTACACTATCAACAGGTATGTGTACATTGGTCGTTGAAACCTCTCCAGTATCTTCAGAAATCGGTTGATGTGAATGATTAGAGACTACGACCGGATCTTTAGTAATCCTGTCAGGAACCAAAATTGGAACATTAGATTTGGTCTTTTCAAAGTAGTCTTCATAAGAATTTTCGAAAAGTTTATTAAGATCATTCATTTAATCTTTTTGTTCTGTTGACTTCATTGATGTCGACTGTTTATGTTCGGGTCCTGAACTGGTGTGTTCAGAAGCCATTACAACTCCTTCATCGAATTTAACGTTTACGCTCTCGTTGACGGTCTTCGTTCTTTTGTTGTAGACTCGGAAAGCCACAGACTCTTTGGAGTATCCAATGAAGATGCCTTCATCCGCTTTCTGATTAAACTTTCCTAAGTCATCTTTTTCATTCAGGATAAAACACCTTCATCCAAAGACATGAAAAAAATTTAACATTTGGAACTCGTTTATTAATCAGTTCGTATGGTGTCTTTCCATATCTTTTGTTGATGATAAATCTATTCTGGGTAAAGCACGCAGTTGCTACAGCTTCAGCCTGGTGGAATAACGACAAATTAGAGTAAGAAAACATCATCCTAGAAGATTCCACAAGCGTGCAGTTTCGTCTTTCAACTGCGTCGTTTTGTTGTGGGGTACAAGCTACCGAATATTGATGAGTTATCCCAACAGAACTCATAAATGTCTCGAGTGTCTTTTTCTTGAATTCTGTACCATTATCACATATAATGGTTTGAACTGGAAACTGCAACTTTACTTGAATCTTGCGTATGAAGTCAATAATGATCTCGGTAGCCTCAGATTTGGATCTCAGGAAGAATACCCATGTGTATCTTGAATAATCATCGACTATGACCAACACACATCTTTTCTTATTGATACTTTGTACCCTCATAGGTCCGCACAAGTCCATATGAAGAATGTTCAACTTTTAACTTGTGAGAAGCTCTCATCGTCATCCCTTTTTCACAAGCGACACATAGCTGCTCCTTCTGAAATCGGAGAGTTGGTAACCCTTTGACTAGACCACCTTTTGCAAGATTGGTTAATTCTTTGATGTTCAAATGGGAAATACGGCGATGCCACAACCATGATACTTTAGATGTTGCCTTTAGAAGTAAGCATACATCTTTCTTCACATTAATGTTGGCTTAATCTATGGAGTATAGATTGGTATTCCTATTCCCAGCGAGGATTTCCTTCCCTTCCCCAGATCTAATACTACACCTATTAGCCTTGAAATTGACTTCTAACCCTTTATCGCACAGTTGTCCGATACTGAACATATTATGACCAAGACCATCAACGTAGAAATCCTTTTGAATTGTTATCTTCTCGTACTTCAGACTCCCATAGCCTTTGATTGGACAGAATTGATCGTTGCCAAACCTTACCGTCCCGCAGAATTTGTCAACAAAATTCGTTCGGGTTTCTCTCTGTCCGGTCATATGCTTGGAGCACCCGGAGTCAAGGTACCACACATGATTTACCTATAAAACGAAGAAATACGTGAGGTACCCACTTATAGTTGGGTACTTTGGAATTTGGTAAATTATTTGGTGATTCTTTAGGCTGTTTAACAGATAAATTCTTTGACTTAGGAACCCACTTTTTAACAGTCTTTTTAGGTATCCATTTTTGTACAGTTCCTTTTGGAACTGATTTTGAATTTTGTTTCTTTGGAACCTATTATGGTTTAAAGGTAGGAACCTTGTTCTTTGACACCCATACACACTTATCAGATTTATGCATAGATTTGTCATTCAACACATGGCAAATAGAAGAATTAAAAAAAAGTAATTCAGTCCGAGAGTATTTAGAACAGTATTTAACATGAAAGTTGGACTAATCCTATCTGTAACACATAAATCTTTCACTCTCCATTCTTGTCTAAAACTCTTGTTTTTCTTTGCCTCTTGCTTCTTTCTCCATACTTTCTTCGATGAACTTTTCACAATATAATCTGACATAACTAGAAAAATGAGAATTATTCAATTTAGAATTACCCTTATTTTGTAAAATCTTCTTACCTTCAAAAGCATGTGCTTTCTTTTCTGTTGAAACCTTTGATGAAAAAGAAGATTCACCTTTTTCAAATTTTGGAGTAACAAAAGGAACTTTTGTTTTCTACTTTTCCTTATATGAAACAGGTGAAGATACTTATATAACATTAGAAGCTGTAGGTATTCTTTTCAAAATACTTACAGGTTCTTTGGGTTTATCAGATTTTTTTGTCATGGAGTGGTTTGATAAAATCATCAATCTTGACAAACATTTCCTCCAATGAGTTAAAATCAAAGTTCATGTACAGATCAAATTCCTTTTCAGAATAGAAGCAGGTTGAATTGAAGGTGTCTGATCTGGTTGAGATTTGCTTTCAGGCTGGTTTTCATTTTTATTTTCAAATCCTTAATTTTCAGCCTGAAGCTTTCCATTTTCAGTCTCAAAAGTTTTAAGTTTCAATTCTAGATCAGAATTCATCTTTTTTAGAATTGAATTTGGAATGTATGGCTTTTGAGTGGAAGTAGTATTTACAGACAAATCTTTGTCAGGGTATGTCTGGATATACTCTTCTAAAATGCATGAATTTTGATAACTATCATTTAACTTGTTATAGTCCAAAGTATTTTGCATTTTATCATTCCTCAACCTTTTTAGATCTTCACCAGATTCCTTCTCATCTGATGCTTTCATAAACACCATTTTCAATCCCAAATTCATATATCTAACATCATAAAGAGTTGGTGAAGTTGAAATAGCTTTTGTTAGATATTTAGGATTTGTCCAACCAATACCTGATTTTGAATCATAATATTCGGTATCTTTCGGTTGATTCAAATGGATTGTTTGATCCGTTTGTCCTCTTTTAATGAACTCATCTTCCGAAGATTTGATTTTCTCATATAACTTTGTTCTTTCATTAAAGATTAAATGATATTTTACAGAATAACTAGATGAATCTAGCTCAGCTAATTTCAGTTTTTCTTTTAGGTCAGATATATTGTTATTCAGTTTTTAATTCTCAGTTTCAATTTCTCTGTTTTTATCTTCCAAATCAGAAACTGATCTTAATGTTAATGCCTTATCCTTGGAAAAATCTTATACTAAAGCATGTTCTTGTCTTAATTTATTTTCCAAGGAATGGACATTTTTCTTTTCGGCTTTTAGTGATTTTTCAAATCTTTTTAGCATGTAAGCCATTTGAGTAAGTTTCTATTCTAGCACACAGGAGTTATTATCATCATCAGAATTTAGAATTAGATTGTACCTCTGGTGTCTTTGAGTTGTCTGAGGCATCAGATTCTGATCCGTCATCTTCCTAGTCTTTACTGCATCCGGCTTCTCCTATGGCCATCAGCGCGATATCCTCTCTCAGTTCGTTGTCAGAATCAGAATATTTTGGCTGTTCAGCTTCATCATCAGTCAGGCTTACCTAAACCTCATCCTCAGCCAACATAGCAGACTCACTCAATTCAAATTTATTAGAAACTTCTGACTTCAGGCAGATGTGAGCGTCTTCGTCCAGAATGTCTTCATCTTCACACAGTTGCAGCCAGTGGTCGTCTTCAGCCATTAATGCCTTACCAACTTCCTTTTCTTTCGGCAGCAGTGCCTTCCGAGTGTTACAATCAGAACTCTTAACAATTGGCAATCTGCATTCTCTGGCAAAATGGCCTGGCTTGCCACAATTATAGCATTTCTGGTCAGCATCTTTCTTGGCCGGCTTATCTGTTTTCTCATATTTTTCAGTCTTTTTCCCACTGCTCTCTCCAGATTTTTCATACTTATCTCTCTTTTCATATTTCCTGGAGCCTGTCTTGTATCGCATCTTGTTGTTTGTCGATTTGCGATAAAACTTTTTCTGAAATGACTTTGTCAGTAAGGCCATCTGCTTTTTCATCTCTTCAATGTTGGAGTCAGCTGAAGAATCGGTTTATTCTGAATCTGAGGAACTGCTGCTTATTACAACCCGCTTCTCTTTTTTCAATTTATACTTGTATTTCTTATCTGCCAGAAGAGCCAGAGGTTCAATTGTTGCCTTTTTCGCTTGTTTCGTTCCAGACATTTTCCTTAAAAGAACTTCTTGATAGTTGTTAAGGTTCTCAAATATCATGTCAAGACCGTTCCTTACGGGGCAGTCCTGAATGACTAGGTCCCAAGGAGCAATACACCCTCAATCACAACTAAGATAGAATTAATATAATGCGGAATTAAGTCATTACAGAAGTTAGGATTATTTTACAATAAGTTTAAAACAAGACTATTAAAGTTTAAAAATAAACTATGAAGGGCACAAGGACACTAATCTAGTACATAACCACAATACATGTCGTTGCTTCTACCCAAACCACCACGATAATCAATTCATTCGATACCAATTTCAGTTGAAGTAGTGGTCTAGTGACTTCCAATTCGAGCTTGCAGGTCCTAAGGACTTGGTTCAGCTGGACCTTTGCCTTTGATTAAACCTGTAAAAGGTTCAACAACAACTGTAAGCAGGGCTTAGTGAGATTATAGATTTAACAGTCAACATGCCATGACAACTTTAAGCGGAGACTTGACTTTGACTTTTGACTTTAATCTCTGACTTTGACTTTAAGCGCGATTTTGACATGACTGCCGCTATCAGCCAGACATTGTGAGACATATGACTTAAGATCGGATGATGTTTAATCCCACGCACACGCTTTTAATTGTGGGGGCCAACCACATACTGGGCTAGCTACCAGTAAGACAACATGGGTAAACATCGGAGTAGACTTAATCACAGACTGATATGGACTTTCTCAGACTTGAATTATACGGAAGCATATGAAAGTATTGATATCAAGGCAATTGGCATTCAAAGTAATGAATCAAGATAGCAACAATAATATATCCAAGACTAATTCAGACTGTAAAGACAAATGTGCATGATGATATATTAAAAGCTATCATGATCCACAGGGCATCACCGTACCAAGGTGTGCACAGGTCACATTCTAGCTGAGCATATGGACTTTCAAAATAAAGCTAGAACAACAATATGTCTCACAGGAAGACAAGCATGTATACAATTATATCTATAACTCACAGTTACTGGTTTATTGCACGACTGTTGACTTTAACTTTCGCAAGCGGATTGAATCCACCACCTGAGTTATTTCAGGATTTAGCAATTGACTTTATAGACTTTAGCTTTGACTTTAATGACTTTGGCTCTGACTTTGGCTTTGACTTTGGCTTTGACTTGCTTCTCTGACTTTGGCTTGACTTTATTAACTGATCTTGGCTTTAAGTGCTTTAACTTGACTTTTCTGGCTTGGCTTTACGGACTTTGACTTTACAACATGGTTCAGATTTAGCTGAACCTGTTAATTGTACGACAACTTAGTTACATAAACTTTTATTGACTTTTTCGTGTTATCTCAGACTTTATTGGGTCACACTTGACTTTAAAGCTTAGATTCGACATGATTGTACTGAATTTATGAGCTTTTATACATTTCATGGATAAATGTGACCCATTTGGTCATTCTTTCGACTCAATCTTATAATTTGAACCCATATGAATGCATGTAATGTCATGATATGCATATGCATAATCAACCTATATCTATATGCATTCAATCGAATGTTCTTATAATTGAATGTATACATGATAATGGTACTTTATTGCTTACATTATAAAATAGGACCTTCATGTGAATTTTACAACTTAATTTATATACATATGCTTAATTATATCTTTATATCATGATGACTTTGTTTAAAATATAAGCTAAGTGTTTATAAACTTTGAGCGTTTAATCAGCTTAAATCATCTGTATCATCAATTACATGTCTATGTTTTGATATTCTATTCGATGATCTCACACATGCTTACATTCTTTAATTTGATGCAACTTTGTTGATTTTATATGTATCGATGTAAAGCGTGATCACACATACATGTATTTAACTTTAATTAAAATATCTAAAAATATAAGACATCCGAATTGATCATTCGAATCCGGACCATCCGAACCTGGGCATCCGGATTCGGACCATCCGAACAGCACATCCGAATTGGGCATCCGGACCGGGCCGTCCGAATTGGTACCGTCCGAGTTCGGTTCAATCTTCCATCCGAAACAAGCATCCGAGATTGGAGCATCCGAATTAGGACCCGAACTGTGCATCACATCCGAATTCGGTTCCAACCGAATTCGGATTCATTACTTATAATTTTTCCAGAAAATGTTCTTGGTGTTCTAACTTTATTCATACGGATTTTCACCAAAATTCACTAAAAACCGATTTTAATAACATGCAATGTAATTTAATGTAATATTATCATATTTGGGTTGTTTTTATACAATTTTTCCTATCATAAACATCATTATTAAATCAAAATCGTCCAAAATCCTTACTTTTTGTCAAGAACACAAATTTTCACAAAAACTCAGATTTTTACTTAAATTGGACGATCTAACCTACAATTTTTGTTTCTGTCACTTTTATATACTTAAATACATGATTATCTATCGGAATTTTCAACATGCAATGACAAATTTGGTGTTTTAAATCTTTGGTTTCGGTTTTTATCAAAACCGAACCAAACTCATAATATTTCGAAATTAAATAAAGTATTACCTTAAATCTTTGTAGTTTCTTGTTGATTGATGTTGCTTGTAACCTTCTTAACTTCAATTCCTCAATTTATTGCAATTTAATGAGAATTCTTGATGATTTTGAAGATGGCCGAATGATGAAGAAAAGAAGAGAGAGAGGGAGTCAATTTTCTTTTAAGTGATGATAATGTGCATTTATGCTCATTTTGTTTCTTTTATTTTCTAACATTTGTAATTTGACACTTTAACCCCCTACATTTTTATATTTTACATCTCTTTTAACTTTTATCATCTAAATGCTTTGAAACAATTATATAATTTAATTAACTAATTTCGTTACTTAGCTAAATTATAAATCAAATAATGTAATAAAATTACATTATTAACTCTAGTACTAAAAATTAAAGTTGGGTTAAAAGCTAGGTTGTTACAGAATGGGCTCCACCACGCATAACTTCGTCCCCGAAGTTGTCTATGTTCAGATTTAAATGTAACTGAGAAATAACAAAGTAGCTATGTATTCCCATAATCTGACATAAACATTCTGGTATTTATTGAGCACCATCTGTATTTCATAGCTTTTTGCCTATTTGGCTTTTATAACCATTATATTTACTGATTTTCAATATCATACAGCTTATTAGCTGACTTATGCGGTGACATAAGAAATTTTTAGGATTTCTGCTTATCGCTTATACTTCTTACTGTGTCAACTTACGCTTTGAGATTCAATATAACTTTCAATTAATTCGGATATCATTTTGAATAACAGCTCAATATATTAGTTATCTCATATCTCTTTGCTTTTGATCTTGAGCCAGTTGTGGCTTTTTGAATCTCGCATTTATTTTATTGAACATTTTCATTCATTGATGATATTATTATCATCAATCGCTTCGTAGACTTTTGATTTGCGCTGACTATTATCATGACTTGTGATGACTTTTCATTTGTAATCCCTGAGTCCAGAGTTACTTTATTTTCTTCAGTCAAGACTTTTATTGACAAGACAATGGAATATGAATTCCATATTTACATGTGTGTAGACTTATAGTTGACTTTCATTGGTCATTCAAGACCAATCGCTTAATTCTTATGAATTTCTCTTTATTTCTCGTTTGACTCTAGCTTTGTACCTCTGACATATTTGATTTCAATCCATGCTGACATTGGGTGCTTGACAATGGGGTTCAAACACCATTGTTCTTATTTAATTTCATTGACTCAGCAACTTCTACATCTGCCTCATTATGAGACACGTTGTAATCTTTCAGATTACAAAGCTTTACGAAGAAGTTTGTACTTCAAATTCAGTTTTGGGTTTCCTTAAAGCTTTTGAATCGTACTTGATTCAAACACTGATACCTATATAGCTTATAGGTAAAATCTCTAATCAGAAAAGGCATTTATGTTATAGCATCAACTGATACAACCTATATATCATCCGCATATACAATATCGATGACAAAGTTGTACAGTCGAATTCAAGACTTGTTTTGAAATCACAAGTCAATTTAAATCAAGAATAGAAAATCTTTCTCCTGATCTCCTTAGCGATCCTATTTTTAAAATATTTCTATGGAATCGGAATGAGTTAAAAGCATTGTTTGTAGTATCAAATGATACACGACAGGTATTTAAATTTAGCAAACTTACTCATGGCCGCATCTGGCATTTCTTCTGTTTCCTCGGCTGTGATATGATAAGCACGGGCCCTAGCTGACGGAGTTGCAGCAGTGCTCTTCATTGTTGAACCTCCGACATATGACTGGGATTGACTGTTGCTTCTCATTGGACATTGATGATTAAAGTGTCCTGGTTTTCCACACGTGGAAAAACCAAGACCTTTCGTTGGGCATTCCTCGCTACTATGACCTATTTTGCTGCAGACATAACATATCACATCCATCGGATTACATAACCCAACATGTGATTTCCTACACCTTTTGCACACTCGCTGTTCTGATTGGATAGAATAAGACTTGGCCTTCTGAGGAGAGCTATATTGATCTGTCTGTTGAGACTGATTCTTTCCTGTCTTGAAGAATCTGCTGAACCGTTGCTTCTTTGGTGGAGAAGGACATGTAGGACTGATCTGAGTTGCACTTAGTTGTTTACCATACTCCAGGTATTCGCTTTCAATTTGTCTGGCTGCTTCCACCATCTCCAAGTATGTCTTGTATTTGTTACCACTCATCGGCTGACGATACTTTGGGTTCAATCCTCTACGAAAACGATTCATTTTTCTTTCCTCTGTGGCTACTTGATAAGATGAATAGCCACACAATCGCGAGAACTCGTGTTCATATTCATCGACCGTCTTGTCGCCTTGAGTCAGTTGCATCAATTGAACTTCCATTCTATCTTGCTGATCCGTGGGACAATACTTAGCGTTGAACATGTCGAGGAATTGCTCCCATTCAAGTGTTTGGATGACGTCCTCTCCGTAGATACTCCTCTGTGTCTTCCACCATGCGCGGGCAGCTCCGACAAATTAGGCAGTAGCAAACTTGACCCTTTGTGAATCTAAACACTCAGAGATACTAAAAATCTCTTCTGTGTGACAAATCCAGTCCAATGCTTGGATAGGGTCTACAGTACCCTCAAATGTCAAGGCACCACTAGACTTAAAGTTTTTGAATCGACAGCCTTTTGGCTGTTCAGTTTGAACATTCTCATTAGAGTTATCAGAATCAGAATTTTCATTATAGGTTCGCTTATCCTTTCTTTTGTTCTTTTTATCAGCCTTACGTTTTGCTTCAGCCTCATCACGAGCCTGAAACTGTTCTTGGATTAGTTTGATTTGTTGTTCATTTTGTTGTGCTAACAGTTGTTGTATCATCTCAAACAGTTGCTGAGGCGTGACATTATCAGGAATTCCTCCTTGTCCAGACATCCTTACTGAAAAATAAAATTCAAGTGACTTTCAGTTTAATAGACTTAGTGACTATGTACCCTTTATCCCATCCTAACAGTCTGTACGTCCTATCTCAGTTCAAGCCACCTAGCATGATTGACACTGTATGTATTGCTTAAGTTTGAGACCAAGTATTACTTTCATAATACTTGATTCACTCAAACTATTGCTCTGATACCATCCTGTCAAGACCGTCCCTTACGGGGCAGTCCTGAATGACTAGGTCCCAAGGAGCAATACACCCTCAATCACAACTAAGATAGAATTAATATAATGCGGAATTAAGTCATTACAGAAATTAGGATTATTTTACAATAAGTTTAAAACAAGACTATTAAAGTTTAAAAATAAACTATAAAGGGCACAAGGACACTAATCTAGTACATAACCACAATACATGTCGTTGCTTCTACCCAAACCACCACGATAATCAACTCATTCGATACCAATTTCAGTTGAAGTAGTGGTCTAGTGACTTCCAAATCGAGCTTGCAGGTCCTAAGGACTTGGTTCAGCTAGACCTTTGCCTTTGATTAAACCTGTAAAAGGTTCAACAACAACTGTAAGCAGGGCTTAGTGAGATTATAGATTTAACAGTCAACATGCCATGACAACTTTAAGCGGAGACTTGACTTTGACTTTTGACTTTAATCTCTGACTTTGACTTTAAGCGCGATTTTGACATGACTGCCGCTATCAGCCAGACATTGTGAGACATATGACTTAAGATCGGATGATGTTTAATCCCACGCACACGCTTTTAATTGTGGGGGCCAACCACATACTGGGCTAGCTACCAGTAAGACAACATGGGTAAACATCGGAGTAGACTTAATCACAGACTGATATGGACTTTCTCAGACTTGAATTATACGGAAGCATATGAAAGTATTGATATCAAGGCAATTGGCATTCAAAGTAATGAATCAAGATAGCAACAATAATATATCCAAGACTAATTCAGACTGTAAAGACAAATGTGCATGATGATATATTAAAAGCTATCATGATCCACAGGGCATCACCGTACCAAGGTGTGCACAGGTCACATTCTAGCTGAGCATATGGACTTTCAAAATAAAGCTAGAACAACAATATGTCTCACAGGAAGACAAGCATGTATACAATTATATCTATAACTCACAGTTACTGGTTTATTGCACGACTGTTGACTTTAACTTTCGCAAGCGGATTGAATCCACCACCTGAGTTATTTCAGGATTTAGCAATTGACTTTATAGACTTTAGCTTTGACTTTAATGACTTTGGCTCTGACTTTGGCTTTGACTTTGGCTTTGACTTGCTTCTCTGACTTTGGCTTGACTTTATTAACTGATCTTGGCTTTAAGTGCTTTAACTTGACTTTTCTGGCTTGGCTTTACGGACTTTGACTTTACAACATGGTTCAGATTTAGCTGAACCTGTTAATTGTACGACAACTTAGTTACATAAACTTTTATTGACTTTTTCGTGTTATCTCAGACTTTATTGGGTCACACTTGACTTTAAAGCTTAGATTCGACATGATTGTACTGAATTTATGAGCTTTTATACATTTCATGGATATATGTGACCCATTTGGTCATTCTTTCGACTCAATCTTATAATTTGAACCCATATGAATGCATGTAATGTCATGATATGCATATGCATAATCAACCTATATCTATATGCATTCAATCGAATGTTCTTATAATTGAATGTATACATGATAATGGTACTTTATTGCTTACATTATAAAATAGGACCTTCATGTGAATTTTACAACTTAATTTATATACATATGCTTAATTATATCTTTATATTATGATGACTTTGTTTAAAATATAAGCTAAGTGTTTATAAACTTTGAGCATTTAATCAGCTTAAATCATCTGTATCATCAATTACATGTCTATGTTTTGATATTCTATTCGATGATCTCACACATGCTTACATTCTTTAATTTGATGCAACTTTGTTGATTTTATATGTATCGATGTAAAGGGTGATCACACATACATGTATTTAACTTTAATTAAAATATCTAAAAATATAAGACATCCGAATTGATCATTCGAATCCGGACCATCCGAACCTAGGCATCCGGATTCAGACCATCCGAACAGCACATCCGAATTGGGCATCCGGACCGGGCCGTCCGAATTGGGACCGTCCGAGTTCGGTTCAATCTTCCATCCGAAACAAGCATCCGAGATTGGAGCATCCGAATTAGGACCCGAACTGTGCATCACATCCGAATTCGGTTCCAACCGAATTCGGATTCATTACTTATAATTTTTCCAGAAAATGTTCTTGGTGTTCTAACTTTATTCATACGGATTTTCACCAAAATTCACTAAAAACCGATTTTAATAACATGCAATGTAATTTAATGTTATATTATCATATTTGGGTTGTTTTTATACAATTTTTCCTATCATAAACATCATTATTAAATCAAAATCGTCCAAAATCCTTTCTTTTTGTCAAGAACACAAATTTTCACAAAAACTCATATTTTTACTTAAATTGGACGATCTAACCTACAATTTTTGTTTCTGTCACTTTTATATACTTAAATACATGATTATCTATCGAAATTTTCAACATGCAATGACAAATTTGGTGTTTTAAATCTTTGGTTTCGGTTTTTATCAAAACCGAACCAAACTCATAATATTTCGAAATTAAATAAAGTATTACCTTAAATCTTTGTAGTTTCTTGTTGATTGATGTTGCTTGTAACCTTCTTAACTTCAATTCCTCAATTTATTGCAATTTAATGAGAATTCTTGATGATTTTGAAGATGGCCGAATGATGAAGAAAAGAAGAGAGAGAGGGAGTCAATTTTCTTTTAAGTGATGATAATGTGCATTTATGCTCATTTTGTTTCTTTTATTTTCTAACATTTGTAATTTGACACTTTAACCCCCTACATTTTTATATTTTACATCTCTTTTAACTTTTATCATCTAAATGCTTTGAAACAATTATATAATTTAATTAACTAATTTCATTACTTAGCTAAATTATAAATCAAATAATGTAATAAAATTACATTATTAACTCTAGTACTAAAAATTAAAGTTGGGTTAAAAGCTAGGTTGTTACATATCATATGGAAATCCATATCGTCAATCTCTTTAGTCTGCTGAATGATCATGGTGTATTTATCTCATTCCGGTTTCAGCACATTCGGGAATTTTACATTTATACCCAGATTGGATTTTGTCACTCCATTCTTCTTCATCTCACTTACCAGATTGACAAATCTCAAATAAGTGCTTTCCAGCAACTCTCCCTCTCTAGCTCTAAATTTTTCAAACGTCATCAAGTTGTTTCTTGCTCTATTCGTAGCTGCTTTGTCCGAACCGCACATAAGTTTACACACCTCATCCCAGATGGATTTGGCTGTTGTTGTATTGGTCAGACTAATATATATGTCGTTCGGGGACTGAAATCAGCAAGAGCTTTCTGGCAGTTTTGTCTCCCAGCTTTCTTCGTTTTTAAGCTTCAGTCAGATTTGTGACCTCTACAGTTCTCTCCGGTATTGGAGGATTGCCATTTGGTATAGCTGGAATTAATTCTAGAAATACTGCTGGTCCCTCTGTCAGGGATTTCAACATCTCCTCAGATAGGTCATTGAAGCTGATAAATTCCAGAAACCGTTCCCTCCACTGAACATACCCACCTCTATACAGAATAGGAGGTTTGATTTCCGAACCCATAGCTAGTGCATCTTTTGACATTGTGAAAGATTAAACAGAATCTTCAAAGTTCTTTGAATGGAATTTGATTGATTTGAAATGAACACAAATGAATGATCAAACTTGTAACAAATATGAACAAACTTGAATTAAGAATAGAATCAAACTCGATTGAAAGAGTTATGAAACTCGAACAATGAATGGATCAACTCGAATGAAGAAGTGTAAACCTCGAATGGTACCTTATCAAACTCGAATCTAAAATGATCAAACAAATGCTTAGAAATGAAGCTCTAATGATAAGTTGATAAACTCGGATAACAAGTAAATCAACTCGAATGACAATTGAATCAACTCGATTGAAACAGAAGTAACTTGTATTGTGTTTGATAAAACTCGAACACAGTTTGATAAAACTCGAATGAAAGTGTACTCCAACTCGAATGTAGTTTTAATAAACTCGAAAAAAAACTCTTCAGTGGAAAGTTTGTTTACAAAACTCGATTAAACCTTTGTTTCAACTCAAATGAAGAGTAAATCAACTCGAATAAGCCTTTAACTAACTTGTTTGAAACAAGGATCCAACTCGATTGAAACAATGATCCAACTCGATCAGTTCTTTATACAACTCGATCAAAATACTTAACCAACTCGATTAAGTCTTGATCCAACTCGATTGAAGCTGATATCCAACTCGAATATTTCTTTATAAAACTCGGTTAAATGACTTAACCAACTTGATTAAAACTGAATTTTCAATTCAATTCGAGATTTACCAGATTTGAAAATTTCTAAATCTAGAATTCCAAATTTTCCAACAATAATGAATGAATTGATCCCAAATTGCAATCAAAGGTGTGTTTTACACTTACAAACACTTTTTGTGAAAATACTTTGACCAATTTCAGATCAAAACCCTAGTATTTATCAAGAACAGTCAAGAACACAAAACTTTTTCAAAATCCGTAAAATCAAAAGAAGTTTTTGTGTGTTTTGAATTAAAAACTAAGATTATACTCAATTTGTTCGTCTTTAAAAGTCGAACCTTCAATCCAATTTATAAAATCAAACACCCACTGAATCAAAAACCTCAAGGGTTTTTCTGAATTTTCCAAAAAAACAAATGAAACAGTGGTTTGGAAAAAAAATTTCAGATTCTCAAATTCAATCAAAAATTGCCATTACAGGCTCTGATACCAATTGATATTCGTATTTAATCAATCACAAATAAAGATTAAACAATTAATAACAATCAAGAAACACTAACCGAATGATTTCAATTTCACAAATATGGAATTACAATATGAGAGAATTGAAAGCACTGTAGAACTAATCCACACAAAATATTCCGTGCAAAAGTAGAATGTACGGTCTGTAACTTTAAGTACAACATTTATCTATTAATATACAAAGTCACAAAAATAGACTAATTACACAAAGACCCCTAGACTTATTATATTCATCAATCATAATAATATCCAACAGATGATGGAGCGATTCTGCGTGTAGCATGCAGTAGCAATGGCTTCAGCCCACAGAATCATTGGCAACTTTGAATACGAAAGCATTGTTCGAACGGCCTTCACCAGAGTTCGATTTCGTCTTTCGACAGTACCATTTTGTTGTGGAGTCCTGGAAGCAGAATATTGATGATGAATGCCTTTCGTTCTCAGGATAGTTTCAAGAACCAAAATTTTGAATTATGTGCCTTGATCTGTTATGATGAATTGGACATTAGAATGCAACTTTGTCTTAACAAGTTTGATTAGATCGATGATTTGTTGAGGTGCTTCATCTTTGGATCGCAAGAATCAGACATATGTGTATCGGGGATACGCATCCAATACAACCAATACATAGTGCTTTCCGTTGATACTTAGGATTCTCATTGGTCCACATAAGTCCATGTGGAGGAGCTCTAATGGCCTTTGGGATGTGGGTTCGGGTTTGGGTTTATGCGCTGCTCTCTTCATCTTTCCTTTTCACATGCTCTGCAAAAGTGATGTTTATCGTACCGGAGCACTGGCAGACCTCTGACAAGATTCTTTGAGACCAATTTGTTTATGTTCTCAAAGTTTAGATGAGATAAGAGATGATGCCACAACCAAGAATCTTTTGTTAATGCCTTGGAGAGTAGGCAAATGCTTTCTTTCAGTTTGAGTTTTGCCAGCTTGATGGTATACAAGTTTGAGTTACAGGATCCTTGACAGAAGTTCATTTCCAAATTCAGTTCCCACACTACATTTGGTAGCTTTAAAGTTCACCTCAAGAACCTTATCACATAAATGTCTTATGCTGAAGAGATTGTGGCCCACTCCTGGTACATAGTTCACATGTTGGATGATAAGGTTTTCTGAAAACTAAATCTCCATGACCAACTATAGGTAAATGATAGTCATTCCCAAATCCAACAAAGCCGCAGTATTCCTCGACATAGTTAGACAATAACTCAACTTTGCCAGTCATGTGACGAGAGCATCCCGAATCGATTACCCATGTTGTTTTTAGGGTTAATATTGAAAAAACCCAACCGTCTTTTCTCATTTTATCGATTAAGTCCCTAAACTTTTTTTTCACCTGTTTTAATCCCTAAACAATTTTTGTCTTATCTGAACCTATATAAATGACTAGTTCATCAGGTTAAATACCAGTAACATCTCCTATTCATCTTCTTCACATATTCTGCTTTATCTCAATTGGGAGTTTCATTCTTAAGTGATCTAGTTAGCACAAATCACCCGCTAAATACACAAAACACCATGCTTAAGTGATCTAGTTAGCACAAGCTGTGGCATAAATACACATATAAGTTCATGTTAACAAAGTCCAAAATACTGAAATCTGAAAGTTTAAGAACAAATATATGAAATCCAACTCTAATTACATATCTATTTTAAATCCAAATAATTGAAATTCAAAAACTCAAAGTGTTTTGTTAACACAAATTAACTATGGTGTAAAATACTCATCCATCTCACTCCAAAGCAAAATTACGAGTACCTCTAAGTATAAATGAAGACCCAAATCAGTTTCCATCAATTAACTTTACATTCATAAATGTTTTATGCTTTCACCCATATTAACGATGTGTCTGGCCTTCTTGAAACACTCATCAAAACAAGATGTGGCCATAGCATGTCGATGGTCCGGGTCTTCTCGTTATAGTCATCGTAACAAATGTGGTTACCTTCTATTAGGGTCTTCAAAGCAGAAATGGAAACGGGATGTGCTCACCATCGATTAAGGTCTTCGAAACAGGCATCAAAACAGGATGTTGACATTTCGACCTGTTCAAAACAGAAATCTGGAGGGGGAGTCATCGCTGGAGTAATCCCGTGTTTGGGTCTTCTTGATTTAGTTGAAACAGAAATCTGAAGAGAAAATTTGTGAAGAAGAACCCACACATAAAAGATGATGAGGAAATTAAATCCCTTTGAAGGTCGTGACTAGAGAAGAGATTGGAGGAGGGGGATCCATGTATAAGGTGGGAGGTGAGAGCCTAGATAAGACGACGGGGGTGAGGGTTTAGGTTGTTGCTGGTGACTAGTGAGAAAGAAGGTAATCTAGCATGTTTTACACAAAGTTATGTTTTGACCGGTTCATCCGGTTGTAGGTTAAAATTATATACTTTTGAATAAGACAAAAATTCTTTAAGGATTTAAACAGTTGAAAAAAAAGTTTAAGGACTTAATCGATAAATGTGTGAAAGATAATAGGGTTTTATCAATGTTAACCCTTGTTTTTACCTATCATTGAAATCAGGTAAGTAACATTAAAAAACTCAGTACCATCACTAATCGTGTTCTGAACTGGCGTGTCCAAAAAACTTGTAAGGGTAAAAGCGGATCCTGAAGTGTGTGCACAAGAGCCATTCTGCATAAGATCAATTAGACACTACGACCCATTGAAGAATGGGTTTTTTCAGGTTAGCACAAAATGGAACTCCAGATATATGTAACAGAATATTTGCAGGAACCCATTTTTTATTAGTGTCAGAATTTGAATAGAAATCTTTTGGACCCATTTGAAGTTTGGAATTTTGGATTTTGTTTCAGCTTTGGGTCGTTTGGAACCCTCAGATTTGGTCTGTCTGGAAGACCTTTTCTCAGTCTAGACTTTATTGCATTTGATCCCTTTTGATTTGTCATGACATTTTTCAAGTTTTGAATTTTTCTTTTCAGGAAAAGAAGTATATGAAGTAGAAGAACATGAACCAACAAGTTTTTTCATTACATAACAAAGTATTGAAGGACGATTACATTTATGTTGGATTTGTTTTTCCCTACTACATTCAATCTACTTCCTGAAATAAAATTGCTGGAAATGACATGCAATGACACAGATGCCTTCTTGAAAAATGAAGCTTGCTTGACTGGCATTTAGTCCCTCAGAGTTGGGTGTGAATGGAGGAAATATGAATTTCTATGACCGAGTGAAAACCTTGATACACATTATCAAGAACCATTAGTTCAAAACCTTTTCAAATAAAATTCTCCTCACCTTCCAAAACAACCTTTTCAAGATGTATAATTTGGTTTTGAAGAACAGAGGTGGGAATGTAAGATTGAGATTTTGATTCAACTGGTTTTTCATTCATTTCTGAATGGGAATAACTATGTATGTAGTCATCCACCAGAGTCAGTTCTCTAGAGGAATAACTGTCATTTAGTCCCTCATAGTCAAAAGATGTATGCTTGTTTTTGTAAATTTCTCTTTTTGATTCTTCCTCATGTAGATCCCAACAGGTTTCCCAAGTATGTTGCAGTAAACTGTGAGGGGGGGGGGGGTGAATATAGTTTATTAAAATTTCAACACACTTTCTCAAAGTTTGTATATACATATTAACAAGTGTTAATTACAAACAAGTTTGAACTGCGGAATGGTTTAAACAGAGATGATAGAACAACAGATGAAAAACTAATCTTAGACTCACTCAGACTAGTTACAATGAATACACTCACTAAGATGCACTCACTGTTTTACAAGACTCAGACAGACAGCTTAGAATAAGTACAGCTTGGACACACTAGCTATTCTTTTCTGGGCAGAACTTGCATGCATGAAAACACAATTTTTTTTGCACATTCTTGATTTGTGGATTGTCTCTCTCTTGATTATCTCTCATTCGTTAGAAGCTTCCTTTTATACTCACTCAGAGAATTCCAGTGAAACTTCCTCATTGGATGCAGAGATAGCGGAGTTCCTTTGCAAAAAGACAAGATAACTTTTCTGCACAATCTGACAAAATAGAATTTGTCCCTTTGTAGCAGAATCTTTATCTTATCCTTTTTGTCTCTGTTGCATAGTGCTTTACCTTAAAGAGGAATGTCAACTTTAATCCTTTCCTCTTCATGTATAGCCATTTTGATATAAGAAATGGTCTGTCACCCATTTCAAATTTCCACTTTGTCTTCATGTATCAGAACAGCTTAGGCAGTGAAAGCAGCTTTTGATTTTCCACTTTGTCTTCGACTTGTAAACTAATCTTCTAGTACAAGACTTTACATGATGACATGGAAATACATTCCATAAAGCGTAAGACCTGTTTACAAAGAACAGGTTTTGTTCACGAATAACAGAACACTTAGATTGAGTTAAAGTTGTTCAACAGACATGAACAGCGTAGACAGTCTATGCCAAACCTGTCCAACAGAAAAGGACAGCTTGGGCAATCTGCCAAGTTACAACTAATGCAACAGGGTAAGTAGCTTTAGGCTTATATTGCAAATCACTTATCAGGTTTCAATAAAGGCATTAACTAGCCTTAACTTATACCTTTAAGTGTATCAAACAGGTTTGATTAATAATCTCCCCTTATGACATAGAACAGGTTTGATTGAGACCTTTTTGTGCCTAACACCTCATTTAAGGCATCTTCTTTTGAACGATGAAAAACTATCTTAAAGCCATGTCCCCGTAACTGTGATCATACAAGGTTAGTAAAATGTTTGATAACTTGTTTAGAATTTTGGGACTTTCATACCCAATACCTTCCTTAGAATGATAAAAACGTATCTCTTTGGGTTTGTTCATGTGGATGGTCTGATCGGTTTGAGTACGTTTCAAAAAATCATCCTCAAGATTTTTTATTTTGGCGTACAACTCGACTCTTTCTTTGGAAATCATTTTGGACTTTTGTTCATTCTGAGACTTCTCACATAAGATGGATTCAAATTTGTTTGATACTTCAGAAAGCCGTGATTCCAATGAATTATTTTCTTCTTGAGTTTTATTTGAAGTTTCAGTCAAAGAAGAATTAATATCATTGATCTTGACCATGTCTAAATGAATTTTTGAGTTATCACTTTGTACTTTTAGTAATCATTTTTCAAAAGTGTGGTCCTTTAGTTTTTCAAGCAACATATTCAGTTCTAAAGAAAGATATTTTTCGGTGAGAAGTTTCAATCATTGATTAAGTCAGATTCTAAATCAGAATGTACCTCACTTGTCTCGACATCAGATGAGTTGAAATTTTTGTCATTAGTTATCAGACAGGTAGCGGTGGATGTCTCTTCAACCTATTCATCATCCGAGATCACTTGCATATTTGACCCTTGATCACTTTATTTGAGACCGAAGATATTTGCCACATAACATGGAACATCATTAGCTCCGTCATTTTCATCATCAATCTGGTCATCTATCCAATAGTCATCCTCTACTACTAGTGCTTTACCCCGTTCTTTTCTTTCAATCATTGCCAGTTTTCATCGATAGTATTCAACATTTTGTTGAAAGGGTTTAACACATTCTCCAGTGAAATGACCAGGTTCGCCACACTTGTAGCAGACAAAACTTTTCCCAGAATTTTGCAAGCTTGTCTTCAGGTCTGTTCCTTTTGTCTTCTCCAGCTAGCCGCTCAATTCTCTCCTCATCAGGATTATGAGTGTCGTCTCGGTGATTCTCGCGTGTCTCCTCCATCTCCATTTTCCATTAGACTATGTGATCACCTCGTGGTTCCTCACGATGATCAGTTCTCCTGGGTTCACGGGTATTGTCAACATGATCAGTTCTTCTCTCTATCCTTCGATCATCATTTCTCTCTTCCCTACGCATGCGAGAACCAGTTTCATCCTCAAGATATTGTTGGTCTTTGTCTTAAAGAACCGTTGGTTGAATTTATTTGATAGAAGAGTTAGTTGATCATGGAAGTCTTGCATTTCAAAGTCAGAAGAATTGTCAGGTTCATTGCTTGACTGACCCATTTGAGAATATTTGTAGGCGTAGGGGATAGCTGGGGATTTACCTTTGTTATTAGTCACCAAGGCAAGGGGATCATTAACTGGTATGCTCCTACTTGATCAACCTTCTCCGTCTCGAGCCTTGAATTTTGAGAAGGCAGATTTGATGTTCTCTCTTTTCATCTTGTCACCCTTTTCGGACCCTCGCATCTATTGGTCAACTTCATCCCACATGGTTTCCCAGTCTCTTGACTATTAATACTGTTGAGAATTGTCTTGGGAAAGGCATGTAGGAGATAGTTCTCTAAATGAATGTCAACTTTAACTGTTAGGCACAAAAAGGCCTCAAATAAACATAATCTATATCATAGGCATTCTCAAGCAAACCTGTTTGATTCAGTTAAAGGAAAATCTAAGGCTTTTCTAATGCCTTATTGAAACCTGATAAGTGATTTGCAAACTTAGCCTAAGTCTGTTTACACTGTTACATTCGTCGTAACTTGGCAGATTGTCAAAACTGTCCATAACCGTTGGACGGGTTTGACATAAACTGTCTAAGCTGTTCATGTCTGTTTGACAGCTTTGACCCAAATTAAGTGTGTTGTTCTTTGTGAATGAAACCTGTTCTTTGTGAACAGGTTTAACACTTTATGGAATTTTTTTCCATGTCCTCATGCAAAGTCTTGAACGTAAAGATCAGTCTACAAATCAAGACAAAGTGGAAAATCAGAAACTGCCAATTCTGCCAAAGCTGCTCTGAAGCATAAAGACAAAAAGGATATATGAAATGGGTGACAGCCCATACTTATATCAAAAAAGCAAAACATGAAGAGGAAAGATTTAAAGTTGACATCCCTCTTTAAGGTAAAGCTGTATACAACAGAGACAAAAAGAAAAAGACGAAGATTCTGCCACATATGGACAAAGCCTGAGTTGTCAGATGTGTAGAAAAGCAACCTTGTCTTTTTGTAAAGACATTCCACTATCTCTACAACCAATAAAGAAGTTTCAATGAGATTCACTTAGTGGGTATAAAACGAAGCTTTAAGAATTAGAGATAACCAAGAAAGACATCCACAAGTTCAAAACATGCAAAAAGGAATTGTGTTTTTCATGCATGCAAGTTCTGGTTTCAACTGAGAATAGAATAGTAAGAATGTGTCTAAGTTGTTCTACTTCAAAGCTGTTTGTCTGTGTCTTGTAAAATAGTGAGTGCATCTTAGTGAGTGAATTCATTGTAACTAGTCTGAGTGAGTCTTAGATTAGTTTTTAATCTGTTGTTTCTGTCATCTCTGTTTGGATCATTCCACAATCCAAATTTGTTTGTAATTAACACTTGTTAATATATACATACAAACTTTGAGAAAAAGTGTGTTAAAAAGAATTAGCTGTATTCACCCACCCCCTCTCCAGCCTATAGTAACATACTTGGGAAACCTGTTGGGACCTACAACTGGTATCAGAGTAGGTTAGAGTGTGTGTTAACTCTAGATCTTTCTCATCTTCCCATTTCCCACAATGGATAACAGTGCTGCAAACTCTTCTTCTTATTATGACAATGGATCTATGGCTAAACCCCCAAAGTTTAATCATCAGAACTTCTCTGGTTGGAAGTGCAGAATGATGCTCTATTTAGAGAATCTTGATGTCTAACTACCAGAGATAATGAAGGAAGGTCCATATGTGCCTACATCTATCACTACTATTACTCCTACTGCTGAAGTTGTTGTTCCTGAGGCAAGGACCATTGAGAAAGAAAAAGCTTAGTGGAATAATGAAGATAAAAGACTGGTGGCCTTGATGCAAAAACCAGGAATAACCTTGTCATCTCTGATGAGGTGTTCAAACAGGTTGAGTAGATGAAAACTACAAAAGAAATGTGAGATACTTTGTATACTGTCTATGATGGCCTCACTATCACATTGGATAACAGGATCAATAATCTTGTTAGACAATATGAACTATTCTTTGCAAAGCCCAGAAGAGTTTCACTAAAACCTACACCAGGTTTACTGCTTTAATCAATGATCTCAAAGCTGTTGGGATTACTAACGATAGCTTAACCCTGGTGAACAAGTTCTTGGACATATTGTGTGAGGAATGGAACTACTTCTCTACTATCCTCAGAAATCAGGCACTATAAAAGGCATGGATATAGTCAATCTCTATGGATCATTGTTGAATGATGAACAATCAAGGCAACAAAAGAGAAATGCCTTGGAAATGTCCAAGAGAGGTGTAGTGTAACACCCGTTAAATTTTGAGGTAATTAATTAATTTCGAGTTATTTAATGTAATTATTAATTCGAAGAAATAGGAAATAAAATTCAACATTAAATGTTTTAGTTTAAGAATTAGTTTTATTTTCTAAGTCCAATTAAAAATTAATTTATTGCGTAATTGTTATTTATATAATATACAAAATTATTTGGAATCTAATTAAATAATTTTGGGCTAGAACATTATTTATTTAAATGGATATTCAAGGTTAGTTTGGACTAAGTTATGGAGTATCCCTTTTGAATCTATATATTTTAAATAATTGGGGTATTAATTTGATTCCGTGGGATTAACTTAAATGAATTTGGCAATTGATCTATTGATCGGTAAAATTATAAAAATTTTTTGATAGATTTTTATAAATTTGTAATAGAATGATTATTATACCGTCAATAAATGAACTAAGTTGAAACTTATATATGTCCGTTGTGCCGATAATTGTATCATTCATGTTTATTTGTGCTATTAAATCTGTTACTCGCTAGGCGACGGCTTACCCCGGTTGTGGGGGCAATGTTTCAGGTTTAGCTGATAAGGGGAAAGCACCAGCTTCATTCCGCTCAATTTGTAATTATTAATGAATTTATAATTGGAATGGGTAGATCCCTAGACTTTCATTTTGGTTGTAATAACTACATTTAAATTTTAGCGTACTCTGATGGTTGTAGTTTGAACTTAGAAAGTTTTATATAATTACTTCGAGGTTTATGTTGCATATTTTAGGAAAAGCGCCGCGTTATTAGAACGGGGCGTTTGAATATCAGAGCCAAGTTTGGTTTAAGTGAATGAAGTATCTCTTAGGTACTTAGTCTTAAACCGTGGGATGCATGATCACTATTAGCTTAAGTTATGATTTTACGAGTTCAACTCTACCCTGGTGGCCTTAGGAAATTGGGTACGTTTAAGATGAGATTTAATTGTAACCTTCATAAATGAATATATAAACATATACCCTTATGAGCAAGACCATAAACAAATCATGTAAGAACAAAAAAAAAATTGGTAACTAAATTTATAAATTTAATTTCCGCGCTATGGATGAAGACGAGAGCCACGATATTCAACACTATGGAGCCTGTGAAGGCTCTGGATTAGCTAGAATGTTCAGAGAAGACATTTCGCTTGAACTACTGTTTGGAGAGTGATATGGTGGACTATGTTGCAGAGCTTCTATTGGAAATATTATATGCGTTCATCAAATAATTAAATAACCGAATTGAAATGATCACATAAGATGAGTTAACGTTATTGTATACATAAAAGACACTTCTCATAAACGATTTGAGTTTTGACTTTGTTAGGCACAAAAAGGCCTCAGTCAAACCTGTTCTACATCTGAGGGGGAGATTTATAATCAAACCTGTTGATGCATTTGAAGGTTGAACTTAAGGCCTGTTATATGCCTTATTAAAGCCTAAAGATGATTTGCAAGTTTCTCAGAACAGCATAGACAAGAGTGACTAAGTGTTTCTCAATGCTCTAAAAATCTGTATGTTTCACTCTGCTCAGGTTTCTCAGAACAGCTTAGACAGAACAGATTATACATGTTCTGTACTTAGTCATTTGTCTGAAAAACTTGAACAACTTGAGCATACAACAGGCTGAACAAAATCAGTTTATTCGTCCAGCCTGCTCTGATGGTTCAATTCTCAACCTGTTCATTTCTTCACACTGTCTTACAAGTTTTTCTCTTTTAACCTGTTCACCTGTTGAACACAACCATGCTCTTACAAAAGAGAGCAGGCTGGAGGAACAGCTTGAAAGATGAACAGCTTGAAGCTTGAACAGCTTATGATGACCTTGGTCATCACAGGGTTGACCAACAGCTTAGACCAAAAATTTTAATTACCTTTCTTCAAGATTAAGTTACTTAATTAATATTTTATTTAACTTAATTACTGCGGATAATGTGGATTACGTGTGTAAGTGATTAAAAAGAAATCAAGTGGTCTGACAAACGGTCTGACATGGACAACCGTTCCGTTTTCCGTTAACGACTTTTTTAAATCAAACCGCCCAAAATCTTCTCTCTCATACACACTCACATTCAAATCCTATAAATACCAAACTACTGTTTCATTTTCTTCATCATTTCCAGAAATCCTCAAGAACCCTAAAAATCGACTAAGTGTCTTTTGCTTCTTCACACTTCAAAACTTCCCAAATGGCTCACAACCCTAATCCCTTTCTCCCAGTGTTCGTTGGTGATGATGTTGTCAAACACTCATCAGTCACCACAATGCTGATCATCAAACCCACAAACTACGTAGCAAACCTCACTATTCCCAACAATTATGTGGGAAAAGGCTACGATCAAATGGTGGAGTTTCTGCAAGTTCATCCGTCGAACTATGCCATGACTGCAACTCCTGGTGTCCTGTACCAGGAGATGATGTATGAATTCTGGTACACCTGTTCCTACAATCCCAACACTAAGGTCATCAAAGGAACTATTCTTAATGGGACTCAAACCATTGAGATAACTGTTGATCTTCTGAGGGTGGTTCTTCATCTGCCTGTTGCTGAGTCATATGATCTGCCCCAGCCTGAGAACGAGCAAATGGGAAATCTGCTACGCTTCTGTGGTGTAGCAGAACCCAAAATTGGAGCAACATTGTACAGGAAGGATTTGTCTCCTACCTACAGCTTTCTATTTGCTTCGGTGATGATGAGCTTTAGCAGCAAAGTTGGTTCATTTGACCAACTCAGTAGAAATGAAGTTCCAATAGCCCTACAGCTAGTGGATGGGACTACTCTTGACATGGCTACGTGGATCTTTTCGAACCTGAGAAACCTGGTGCAGCAAGAGCCAAGACCAGCTGCTGTCCGTTATCCCAGGTTTCTAAGTCTCATTTTCAGCCATGTTTGTGGTGAGCAACTATACAACTCTCAGCCCTTACTTAAGTCTGCTGCATTCCCTGTCATAGGGAATAGAATTTTTCATACTCCTGTACTTCAAAATGAGCCTCCTCTATCCACACCAATGAGGAGGTTGTTAGGTTTGGTGGAAGGACCCTCTGATGTGAGGGTGGATCCAGAAGCTGCTGCTCCCGTCAGAAAATCCAAAGCCAGGTCCAAACTTGTCAAGCGGACCCTGGCAACTGCTGAAGCTGGGCCTGTGAAAAAGAAGGCCAAATCAGCTCAGACTAAGTCTACTCCTTTAACCTCTGTGGCTGAGGAGGAGCAGACTCCTCCCCTGGTTCATTTGTTGAGCCTGAAGCCTTAGTGGCTGGTGCCTCTGTGGCACAAGAGACCATGGAACAGTCCAGCCCCACTGTTCCTGACCCAGTCTCACATCCTGTCCAAACAGATCCTCTCTGCTCTCCACAATCACCCACTCCATCCATCCTCTATCACAGAAAATCCCTCTCCAAAAAGAAATCAGCCCAAAGAACCACCTCCTCTCTTCCCTCTCAACAGGGTTCAGTTGAAAAAGAAGCAACCCCTGCTGCCTCTCCTATTTTGGGAGAAGGTTCAGCTCATTTGGAGCCTGATTCACTCCAAACTGAGTCTACCCAGAGTCAGCCTAGACCCTCTGGTTCCTCCCAAAAGGAACCAGTTGTACAAACGGAGATACCCACATCAACTATCCCAGCCTCCCAACAGGCTGAGGATATTGAAAGACAGGAGTCCTCTCCACTCCATACTGTGTCCACACTGTCCCCCACTCATATCGTCTCACACCCTGAGTCTGCATGAGGTGCCCACGCTGCTGGTATAGACTAATCAGCAGCTCAGCCTCAAACTTCTGCTCCTCATGATACAGCTGTTCTACACCAAACAGCTGCTGAGGGACCAATTACCCAAGCTGATGAACCTCAGGGATCACACCATCCCTCTGGTGAGGCTGCTCCCTCCATGCAAACTCCATCAGCAGGTTTCACCACTGCTGATGTTGAAATGCATATCCCATCTCCCAATGATGAGGTGCTTTTAAACCAAGGCACTACAGAGGGAACCACCACTGGCCTTCATGAGGATGTTGCAACACAAGCAGCATCTGAAAGGCCCTCAACACCAACCCCTTCTCCTGGTGATGCAGCTACAGCCGCTGCTGAAGGACCCCTTGACCCCTCCACCCTGGGCCATCTAACTTTTGCCCAGGCTATGGAGCTTCTTTCAAAAGTTTCTCTTCCATATACTTCTCATCCTCAAACACCAGCCTCATCATCATCTTCTCCATCTACCCACTCAAAACAATCTACCCATACCCCTCCATCTCCTAAAGACCTGCCTTTGAAGGATCAGCTTTCATTGCTGACCAACAAAGTTAGTTCTATAGAATCCTCAATGTCTTCTCTCCCCTCCATCATATCAGACTCTGTGTCTGCACAGCTTCAGGGGTTCTTTGATTCGTTCAAAGACTCTTTCCCTACCACTCAACAGCCTGATCACTCTGCACAGCTGTTAGCACTCACTGCCCAGCTGCAAGATGTGTCCACCTCCCTCTCCTCTATTCTTTCCATACAGCAGGACTCTGTGTCCTCAATGACAGCAATTTCTCAACAGCTGTCATCACTTCTCACTTCTTGCACCTCTACTCTTCCAGCCACTCTGGCTAGCTTACAAACTCTCATTGGCTCTCTTTCAAACTCTGTGTCATCAGATCTTGCTGATGTGCAAGATTCTCTAGAACTTCATCTTGCACAGCTGCAAACTCTGCTGTTCACCGCGTCTGACAGGGAAAATATTGTTAAGCTTATAACCCTTGCTGATTCCCACTCCTCTTCTCTTCAGACCCGTCTTTCCCAGCTTACAGAGGTGAAGGATAACTTGGCTTTCTTAGTGACTAGCCTTGTTGGTCCTAAACCTTCTACTAAACCTGCTGGCAAACCTGCTGACTTTGTGTCTTCAGGCAGACCAGGTGTTGAAGTCGCTGCTTCATCTCCTTCAAAGGGGGAGAAGTCATCTGCCTCGAAGACTAAGTCTAAGGGGGAGAAAACTTCTTCTCCTAAGGAGATACCAGTGTCTGCAACTCACACTGATCAGCCAGCAGATGTTTTTACAGGTACAGCTGAAGGTGCCTCTCAAGCTGCTCTGCCTACTCAGGCTGTCTCTCCAAACCCTGCTCAGTCTAAGGGGGAGGAAGTCATTCCTGAGGACAGGCCTAGCAGTAAAAGAAGGCACTTAATTCTAACTGAAGAATAAGAAGAAGAAGAGGAAATTCCTGAGGCTGCTGTCACTACAGCAGCAGCTAAAGGAAAAGAAAAGGCAGCTGATGATTCCATGCAGCAGAAAGAAACTGAAATCAGATTCCACAAGGCCAGGGCCAAAGAGATGGGTCTTCCTATGCACAAATATTTTGAGTTTAGAGAAGAACAGCTTCAAGCCCTAGAGGTCATGAGAAAGGAAGAAGAATCTGCCAAAGCTGCTAAATCTTTTGCACTCCAAGAAGCAAAGAAAATTAAAATGTCTACCTTGGAGGTGCAAAAAAAAATAATGGAAGCTGCTAGACAATCAGCAGGCGAGAAAGAGAAGGAAGTAGAGAAAGGTACTCAGGTCTCTGTGACCAAATCAACAGTACCCCATGCAAGAGCTCAATACCACTTTGACAACTTGGCTAGGAAAAAGTTTCATGATGTTGCTGAAAGAAGGCTAGCCAAGGAAGCAATTGTCAAAGCTGTCCCTGTATCAAGGAAAGGCAGTCAGTGGAAGCTTAAAATAACAAGGATGGGTGCAACAGGCCCAGAATTGGAAACTTATGACCACACTGATGTAGCTCAGATGGGATACAGGGAGTGGATTGAGCTGGCAGTTGCCCTGAGTGAATCAAAGTCTGAAACTGCTAAAGAAATCAGGGCATATGTCAAGAAGTTGATGGAAAGAGTAAAGGATCTTGGCCTGATATCTAAGGAAGTTAGTGAAGGTGTCTTTGTGACACATCCAAAAATAAAGGCCAGGAGAACAAGGAAGGATACAGAGATGGAGCTACTCCTTACACTGATTGAACAGGGCGACTATGCCATTGAAATAAAAGGAGTTGATCATAGTCTGCCTAAAGGAATAGAGTTTGAGGATGGCAAGATTATTGAAGAACCTGAGCTGGGGGCATTTTTTGTAGATCCCCTAACTCAGAAGAAGTGCTTCCAAAGAGCCGCAGAGCTGTACAAAGTTGATCTGAGACAACTTGCCGCCTTCAGACTTGCAGTTTCATTTAGGCAGTCTAGCAAATGGAGAGCAGCCGTCTGGGATCAGCTCAGAGGCTTCTATGAAAGAGGTGAGCTCAATGATCCCAAGTTCATGGTCATCAGAAGTGAAGTTGAGGAACTTGAGGATACAAGAGATGAACTGGAAAAGATGTTCCAGGATCCCCCCTCAATGGAGTGAAGTCCATCTACCGTCTGGGTAGGTGAAGAATGGAAGCTGTCCATCAGTTGGACAGGCTTGCCATTATCTGCTCCCAACAAAAACAGTCCAATGTACATTAGTTGTACTCTATGTTACATATGTTGTAATTTCCTTTACATTAGTTGTAATATACTTCAGTACATCAGTTATACTTTTGTAAGAACATGTGTTGTTCTAATGTAATCAAAAATCAGTGTATATATAAACTGATCTTTTACTTTATGTTGATGTTGTAATTTTATTTCAGCAAATGTACTGTAAAAATATATAGTGATTTTTGATAAGACCAACTTAGACTGGTTATTGCAAATAGGGGGAGATTCTTAGGCACAAAAAGGCCTCAGTCAAACCTGTTCAACATCTGAGGGGGAGATTTATAATCAAACCTGTTGATGCATTTGAAGGTTGAACTTAAGGCCTGTTATATGCCTTATTAAAGCCTAAAGATGATTTGCAATATTAGTCTAAAGCTGTTCTATGTGTTGCATGTGTTGCAACTAAGACAGTTTGTCCAAGCTGTTGTGTCTGCTGAACAGGCTGGACATAAACTGTCTACGCTGCTCTACACTGGTGAGCAGCCTGGGCAATTTTAAAGTGTTCTGTTCTTTGTGAACAGAACCTGTTCTTTGTGAACAGGCTAAATACTTTTTGGAATACGTTTCCAAGTCATCATGTATTGTTTTTGACTGCAAGATCAATTTACAAAGTCGAAGACAAAGTGGAAAACAGAACTGCTCAACCTGCCCACGTTGTTCTGCAACATGAAGACAAAAGGATATTTGAAAAAGGGTGACAGACCTTTTTCTTATATCAAAATAGGCCTTTACAAGGAAGAAAGACGCAAAGTTGACATTCATAAATTAGTTAAAGGTAATGCAACAGTAGATAAAGTGAAAAGACAAAAGTTCTGCACATATGAAGACAAGTCTGCTTTTCAGAAAAGTGCAGAAAAGTTATGTTGTCTTTTCAAACAAGACTTCTCCTTTTTCATTCCATCCAATGAAGAAGTTTCTCTTAGATCCTCTGAGTGAGTATAAAAGGAAGCTTCTAAGGTCAGAAAGAATAAGCAAGCCAAAATAAGCTAAGTGCTGAAACCAAGAGTGAACGTGCAAGCGTGTTTTTCATGCATGCAAGTCTGATTGTGTAATACAGTGTCTTTGTGTCTAAGCTGTTCTACATAAGCTGTTCCTCTGAGTCTTGTAAACACAGTGAGTGCTTCTTAGTGAGAGTATTCATTGTTAACTAGTTTGAGTCTGTCTTAGACTAGTGAATATACTGTTGTATCTGTCATCTCAGCTTGAACATTTCCGCATTCAAGCTTGTTTGTAATTAACAATTTGTTGATAATACATACAAACATTGAGAAAATAGTGTGTAGTTTTTAAATAGCTGTATTCACCCCCCCTCTACAGCTTAAAGCTATATACTTTGGGAACCTCTCGGGACCTACAGACTTCAACCTTAATTAAGAGTTGTCAGATTTTTTGATTGTCGCATGTACACAATACTAGTCTTGTTCAATTTTCAAGATTCAACTATATCATGGTGTTGTTATTCTTAATTTGTCATCAATAATTTGATTGATTGTTACTCTTGATTATATTTGTGTCTTGGATCCATGGCCGCACATCATCGTGCTATCAGTGTTACTATGTGTGACCCAATAGGTAGTCATGATTGTGCTTCTGTGTCATTATTTTGTTTCTCTACACATTTAACGTCGAGTTCATTGCACGCACTTGGCGTGATTCGATTGATTTGTTCATGCAAGCAACTGAGAGCGTCTATTCGATATCTTTGTAAATGCACCCTCATGTGGTGGTATTCATTTATTCTTGGTATCTGAATGTTGCACAGTTAAAGAATCTGACAAAATCAAAGTAATACTCAACCTGTAATGGATTTCAAATAGTGTAACGTGAATCAAGACGAGAAAGTGGGGCATAATAGGTTAATGATGCGAAAATAAATGTAACAACACAAGAATTAATACAATATAACCTAACATGATGTACACAAGTTAACGAGCTGTACTAGTGAGTCTGATGGTAGTCGATGATGTATGATTGATTTGTAGCTAATACACTGCCATAACTCATTTGCAAGGAATGACAGATCCGACGCAGTGATTAAAGATATTAGCTTGAAGAAAAAAAAATGAATGAATGATGACCGTTTTATATTTAATAAAAATTTAAATATTCTAAACACGATATTTAGTCAATATTTAATATGTAATAGTCTTAAATTTTGAAATTATAAATACAAACAACAAATAGATACCGATTTTTATATAATTTTATTGGTTTTATGTTTGACGATATATATTACTGTAGGTCCCAAAAGGTTTCCCTAGTATGTTGCTCTAAGCTGTACAGGGGGGGGGGGTGGTGAATACAGCTATTTAAAATTCAACACACTTTTCTCAATGTTTGTGTATATTATTAACAAGTGTTAATTACAAACAAGCTTGAACTACGGAATGGTTCAAGCTGAGATGACAAATACAACAGACGTTTAACTAATCTAAGACGCACTCAGACTTAGTACAATGAATACACTCACTAAGATGAACTCACTGTTTACAAGACAGACATATGGACAGTTTGAATAAAATCAGCTTGGACACACGTTACTGTTTTTATACAAGCAGACTTGCATGCATGAAAACACACTTCTTTGCACGATCTGAATTTCACACTCTTGGTTATCTCACATTCTTTAGAAGCTTCCTTTTATACTCTCACTGAGAATCTTAGTGAAGCTACCTCATTGGACAGTGAGATAGTGGGATGTCTTTCTAAAAAGTCAAAACAACTTTTCTGCACATTCTGACAAAGCAGAATTTTCTTTAAATTGCAGAATCTTTGTCTTTTCCTTTTTGTCTCTGTTGTAGAAGGATTTAACTAAAAGAGGAATGTCAACTTTGAACCTTTCATCTTCTGTTAAGGCCATTTTAATATAAGAAATGGTTTTTCACCCATTTCAAATATCCACTTTGTCTTCATGTAACAGAACAGCGTAGGCAGTCTTTTGCAGCTTCTGTTTTCCACTTTGTCTTCGACTTTGTAAACTGATCTTGTAGTCCAAAACAATACATGAGGACATGGAAACATATTCCATAAAGTGTTTAGCCTGTTCACAAAAACAGGTTATCTTCACAAAGAACAGAACACTTAGAAATTGTCCAAGCTGCTCAACAGGATAGAGCAACGTAGAAAGTTTATGTCCAGCCTGTTCAACAGAATGGAACAGCTTGGAAAATTTGCCTTAGTTGCAACAAATGCAACAGGGTAAACAGCTTTGACTAATATTGCAAATCACTTATTAGGTTTCAATAAGGCATTAACAGACCTTAAATTATACCTTCAAGAGCATCAACCCGGTTTGATTTAAAATCTCCCCCTAAGATGTATATCAGGTTTGACTGAGGCATTTTTGTGCCTTACAATCTCCCCCTATTTGCAATAATTAGTCTAAGTTGATGCTATCAATAATCACTATATATTTTTACAGTACACTTTGCTGAAATGAAATTACAACATTGAAGTAAAGTAAAGGATCAGTTTATGTATACTGATTTTGATTACAAACAACACATGTTCTTACAAGAGTACAACTAATGTACTAAAGTAGATTACAACTGATGTAATAGGAAAATTACAACTAATTTAATAAAGTACAACATATGTACAAGGAAAGTTTCAACAATTTGGACTGTTGATAGTGGGAGCAAATAATGGCAAGCCTTTCCAACTAATGAACAATTTCCATTCTCCATCTACTCAGCAGCAGATGGACCTCCAAGCTGTTGTGGTTCTTCTTCTTCGAACATATGCTCGAAATGCTCACTGGTTTCTTCAATTTCCTCCATTTCATTTCTTAGGAACATGAAGTTGGGATGTTGAAGCTCTCCTCTCTCATGGAACCCTTTGATCTGTTCCCAAATAGCTGCTCTCCATCTTACAGATTTTTTGAAGGAGTTGGCAAGTCTAAAAGCTATGAGTTACTTAAGATCAGCCTTATGCAACTCTGATGCTCTCTGGAAATACTTTTTCTTTGTTAGGGGATCCACAAAAAATACCCCAAGCTTAGGTTCCTCTATCAGCTTATCTTCCTCATGTTCCACTCCTCTGGGCAGGCTGTGATCTACTCCCTTGATCTCAACAGCTACATCACCTTGATCAATCATTATTAGGAGTTCTTCTAGCTCAGTATCCTTTCTACTTCTCCTGGCCTTGATCTTGGGTTCAACCACTGAGGTACCATTGATTTCTTCTTCTGTAATCAGGCCAAGATTCTTAACTCTCTCCATTAATGTCTTGACATATGCCCTGATAGTCTTAGCAGTTTCAGACTTAGACTGACTTAGGGCAACTGCCAATTCCACCCATTCTCTGTACCCCATTTGAGCAACATCAGTGTGTTCATATGCTTCCAGTTCTGGACCTTCAGCACCTACCCTGGTTATTTGAAGCTTCCACTATTTGCCTTTCTTTGAAATGGGAACAACTTTGACAATTGTTTCCTTGGCAAGCCTTCTGTTTGCAACATCAAAGAAATTCTTCCTTCCCAAGTTGTCAAAGTGAATTTGGGCTCTTGCAGAGGAGGATGCTGGCTTAGAACTTGGTCACAGAGACCTGAGCACCCTGTTCTTTCTCTCCTTCTTTCTCAGCCACTGACTCATTAGCAGCCTCTAGTAGTTTCCTTTGGACATCCAAGGAAGGCATATTAGCTTTTCTTGCCTCCTTGTATGCAAAGGCCTTTGCAGCTTTAGCAGATGCTTCTTCTCTCTTTAACCTTTCAATAGACAGAAGCTGCTCTTCTTTAAATTTATAGTAAGTCTCCATAGGAAGACCCATTTCTTTGGCCCGAGCCTTATCAAATTTCAGTTGAGCATCTTTGAGGTAATCAGGGTCACTGAGGCTTTCCTCTTCCCTTTAGCTGTTGTGGTTAGGACAGCTTCAGATTCCTCTGCCTCTTCTTCTTCTATTTGCTCCAGTATTAGATGTCTCCTTCTGCTTCGCCTGTCCCCAGGAATCGATTCCTCCCCCTTAGATGGTGTAGGGTTTGGAGATCCAGCCTGGGTAGACTGAGCAGCTTCAGTTGATTTTGAGACATCCATAGTAGGACCTGTTTGGGAGACACCTGCTGCTTGTCCCACTGATGTTGATTTCTCCTTAGAGGGAGATGAAGATATCTCCCCCTTAGACTTGGTCTTTGAGGCAGATATCTTCTCCCCCTTTGAAGGAGATGGTACAGAGCGTTGAACAATGGGTCTGCCTGGATAAACGAATTCAGCAGGCTGGGTAGCAGTTTTGGCAGCTGGTTTGGAATCAACAAGGCTATGCACTAAGAAAGGCAAGTTGTCATTTACCTCTGCATGTTGGGTAACACAGGTTTAAAGAGTGGCAGGTTGGGAAGTAGCCAGATATGACAGCTGAGAAATGGCTTCCCTGTCAGAAGCTGTGAACAACAAACTTTGAAGCTGTGCAAGATTTAATTCAAGAGAATCTTCCATATCATCAAGGTTTGATGACACAGAATTTGACAGAGTGACCACTAAGGTGTTCAAGCTGGCCAAAGTGGAGAGGAGAGTATTTGTACAAGTGTCAAGGAGAGCTGACAGCTGTTGGGACACAGCTGCCAGAGAGGACATAGAGTCCTGTTGGGTAGAAAGAATTGTTGAGAGGATAGTGGAGAGTGTTTGCAGCTGTGCAGTGAGTGCAAGCAGCTGAGACGATTGATCAGCCTGAGGAGCAAGGGTTGGAAAGGAATTCTTGAACGAATCAAAGAACCCCTTAAGCTGAACAGACACAAAGTCTGATATGATAGAAGGGAGGGAGGTCATTAAGATTTCTAAAGAACCAACTTTGTTGGTCAGCAAAGAGAGCTGATCCTTCAAAGGAAGATCTTTGGGAGATGGAGGAGTATGTGTGGATTGTTTGGCTTGGGTAGTGGGTGAAAAATGTGAATGTGATGGAGATGAGGCAGGTGTTTGTGGATTTGTGGGGGAAGGCAGGGAGACTTTAGAGAGTAATTCCATAGCCTGGGCATAAGTGAGGTGGCCCAGCTTGGAAGGGTCAAGGGAACCTTCAACAGTGGCTATATCTACATCATGAGGAGAGGTGGTAGGAGATGGTGGCCTTTCAGATGCTGCTTGTGTTGTAACACCTTCATTAAGACCTGGGGAGGTTCCCTCAGTAGCACCTTGGTTTGCAGGTACCTCTTCATGAGGAGAGGGGATGTGCATTTCAACATCCTTAGTGGTGAATCCTGATGATGGAATTTGCATTTGGGGAGCAGCCTCACCAGAGGGATGGTCCATTCCCTCAGGTTCATCATCTTGGGATGAGGGTCCTTCAACAGCTGTTGGGTGTACATCAGTTGCATCACCAGAAGCAGAAGTTTGAGGCTGATCTGCTGGATGGTCTGTTCCAGCAGTTTTGACACCTTGTGCAGAGTCAGTAGGTGTAAGAGAAGTATGAGGTGGAGACTGTGTGGACTCAGTATGGAGTGGAGTGAACTCCTGTCTTTCAATATCCTCAGCCTGTTGGGAGGCTGGGATAATGGATGTGGTAGTCTTCTTTTGTACAACTGCTTCCTGTTGGGAGGAACCAGAGGGTCTAGGCTGACTCTGGGTTGACTCTTGTTGGAGTGAAGCCTGCTCCAAATGTGTTGAACCTTCTCCCAAAATAGGAGAAGCAGCATGGGTTACTTCTTTTTCAACTGACTCCTATTGGGAGGGGTCAGAGGGGCTGGTTTGGGATGATGGTTTCTTCCTAGCTAGATATTTTCTCTTAGAATATTGAGACATTGTGGGGGATTGAGGAGCAGCAGCAGGAATTTGTGTTTGGACTGGTGGTGAGACTGGGTCAGAAACATGGGGTTAACCTGTTCCATGGTCTCAGGTGCCACAGACGCACCAGCCAAAGAGGCTTCAGGTTCAACAAATGAACCAGGATGAAAAGTCTGCTCCCCCTCAGCCACTGAGGCTGATGGGACAGACTTTGACTTAACTGTTTTAGCCTTCTTGAGGACAGGCTCAGCTTCAGTCGATTCCAGACCCCTTTTGATCACCTTGGGCCTGGATTTGGATTTTCTCTTGGGAGCTTTAACAACCTAGCTTTTGACTTAACTTTAATTTCTGTTTTGATTTAATAATGTAATTTATTACATTATTTGTATTGTAATTTTAATTAAGTAATGAAAATATTTAAATAAGATAAATTAAATTAGTGATGATAAAATGAAGATAAATATGTATTTAAATGAAAATCAGATGTAGAGGGACCAATTGTGTCAATATTTGAAAGTCTTGAAATATAAAGACTGTAAGCCTTTATTTCTTCATTTTTCATCATCTCTCAACATTCAAAATTCTCTCAATCTCACTCTAAAACTTGCTGGAACTGAAATTTGAAGAAGGAAATTCGTGTATCTTACTAAAGATTATCAAGAATCAGATCAGATTAAGGTAATAACACTAATTTCTAAGTTTTAGTTTGTATTTTTAAGGTTTAAAATGCATCAAATTCGGATTTAAAATCTGTAGAAATTATGTTGCATGTTTGAAATATTGGTTAGAAATCATATGTTGAAACTCATAAATGATTCAGAAACAAAAATCGTAGCTTAAATCATCCAAAATCATCAAAAATCTGAGTTTTTATAAACTTTTATGTTATTGAGAAAAATTCAACATTTTGGACAAATCTGGATGATTTAATGTGTTAAATATGGGTAAAATAGTGTAAAAACATCCCAAAAATGATAATATAATCTTAGATTCAATTGCATGTGATTAAAATTTAAGTTTGGTGATTTTTTGGTAAAACCCGTATGGGTCGACCTGCAAATCTGCAAGTCGACTCGGCGAGTCGCCAAGAACACCATGAATTCCTCTTGAAAATTTTATAAGTGTTGGATCCGAATTTCGATTTTAGATCCGAGTTCGAATATAATCTGAATTCGGTTTGACTCGAATTCGGATGTGATCCAAATCCGTTTTGATCGAGTTCGGATGGATAATCTCGGATCCATAGACTTTTCGGATGCATACAAATTCGGTCGAAGATCCGAATTTCGGACCTCCACTCGCCGAGTCGTCTTAACCGACTCGCCGAGTCGGTCCCAGATGGTGCGAATTCGGATGTAATTATTATGATCCGAAATTAAGGCTAATAAACTATTTTTTTAGATATGTTTTTATGACTTAACAAAATATATAATTCAAAACCAATACTATGTAATAATAAACGAAATATGAGATGTTCAAATGCAAGATTTGGGCATAAAATACATTTAAAAAGATTATGAGTTATCGGAATCAAGTCAATGAAATTCTAAAGATTGATAATGATATGTTATGGTAGCTCCTGGACAGGTTCAGATAAATTCTGAACAAAGATTTAAAGAATTAAAGAATTAAAGATTGAAAAGTGCAAAGCCGGAGTCCGGAAAGATTAAAGATAAATCCTGAGATAACTCAGGTGGTGGATTGTAAATCTGCTAGATTAAGACCCCAGAACCTGTGAGTTATAGATATTCAGTTTTTCATGCTAGACTTCCGGTTGAGACATATTGTTGATGATAGATTATTTGACATTCATACTTGTTCAGCTGGATTGTGACCTGTGCACACCATGGTTCGGTGATGCCCTGTTGATCATGATAGCTATTTGACTTATCATTTCGCATGACATTGTACTTATAATTCATTTCAGATATTGTTACGAGTTTATTGCTATCATGACCTTGATGACTTATGCTTTCATTATTACTCGCATCTTTGACATATTGATTCAGCTTAGTATGATTAGCCTTGTCGGTTTATTGGTCTAGACCAAGCTACTTCACCAGTTCTATTGAACTTGGTATAGACACTCCGATGTTCCCCCATGAAGACCGCTGGTAGCTAGCCCAACATAAGTGGATAGCTTCCACTAAAAGCGTGAGCGTGGGCTGAACATCATCCAATTCTATCAATTCTATGTCTCAATCATGAGTGGCTGTAGCGGCAGTCCAGACATATCACGCTTTGACCCATGATCCGCTTGATTAATGCATGTAATCTGAAAATCTATATTCTCACTAAGCCATGCTTACAGTTGCTATTTGACCTTTTTACAGGAAAAGATAAAGGAAAGTCACCTGCCGGACCTAGTTCTTAGGTCTAACAAGATCAAGATTGAAGTTTTCTATAGACCACTACTCAGCAAAACCCTTCGGTACTGATTGGCAGATGATAATTGTGGTGGTCTGGGTAGATGTAATTTGATTGTATGATGACATGAATTAGATTAGTCTGGTACCCTTTATAAGTTTAATTTAAAAATTGTAATCTGAACTAAAATTGTATTAAACTTATCCTAATGTTTGTACTTGTAATCTGAAATTCCACAACTTAAATAACTCTATCTTAGTTATGATTGATATCGTGTTGCATGAAATGTGACCTAGACTCTGAGGACTGCCCTGTAAGGGGAGGTCTTCACAGGATGGTATCAGAGCCCATAGTTTGAGTGAATCAAGTATTACGAGAGTAATACTTGGTCTCAAACTGAAGCAATACATATGTATCAATCATTTAGGTGGTTTGAACTGAGATAAGATGTACAGACTGTTAGGATGGGAAAAAGGGTACATAGATCTAAGTCTATAAACTGATAGTTAAATGGTTTTAATTTTCAGTAAAGATGTCACGATCAGGTGATATTCCTAACAACATGACCCCACAACAAATGTTTGAAATGATGCAACAACTATTAGCCCAACATACTGAACAACAAAACAAGAACATGCAAGAACAACTTCAGGCTAGAGATGAGGCCGAAGCAAAAAGACGCGCTGACAAAAAGAATAAAAGAAAAGATAAACAAATCCAGAATAATGAATCTGATTCTGATAACTCTCCCCCGAATGTCCAAATTGAGCAGCCGAAAGGCTGTAAGTTCAAGGATTTTAAAGCCAGCGGTGCCCTTAACTTCGAGGGTACTGTCAATCCAATTCAGGCGATGGAGTGGATCAGTCACACTGAAGACATCTTTAGAATCTCCGATTGCTTGGAGACAAAGAAAGTGAGTTATGCATCTGCTCTGTTCGTGGGTGCTGCCCGTGCCTGGTGGAAGACCCAGAGAAGTATTTATGGCGAGGAGGTCATCCAGACTCTAGGATGGGACCAGTTTCTTGAAATGTTCAACGCAAAGTATTGTCCTGCTGATCAACAAGACAAAATAGAGGTTCAATTGATGCAGTTAACCCAAGGCACTAAGACTGTAGACGAGTACGAGCACGAATTCTCACGGCTCTGTGGCTATTCCTCGTATCAGGTAGCTACTGAAGAAAGAAAGATGAACCGATTTTGTGGAGGGCTTAACCCAAGATATCGACACCCAATGAGCGCAATAAAGTATAATTCTTATCTCGAAATGGTTGAAGCGGCAAGGCAGATTGAGTGGGGATATTTAGAGTACGGCGATCAACTCTACGCTCCATCAACGAACCCGACTTGTCCATCTCCTCCAAAGAAGCAAAGATTCGGCAGATTCTTTAAGCCAAACAAGTCTCAGTCCCAGCAATCCCAACAATCTCAACAGTACAGCTCGCCACAAAAAGCTTAATCCTATTCGCTTACAAATGAACCACGATTCTGCACGAGATGCAGAAAATCGCATATGGGATTGTGTAATCCAGACGACGTCACGTGTTATGTGTGTAACAGAATCGGCCATAGTAGAGAAGAGTGCCCCCAACGAGGTCTTGGTTGTGCTAAATGCGGAAAGCGTGGACACTAAATGTATCAGTGCCACAGTGGACAACGAGGTCAATCACAGTCATCAGCTGGAGGTTCTACAATGAAAAGTTCAGCTGCAACTCCAACTGTTAGGAACCGTGCCTTCCAAATAACGGCGGAGGAAGCGAAAGAAAACCCGGATGTGGTTACCGGTACGTTTTTACTAAATTCAATACTTGCGCGTGTGTTATTCGATTCCGGTGCAAGCCGTTCATACATCTCGACTACTTTTGCGCAAAGACTATCTAAGTTTCCTTCGAAGCTTCTTGTTATACTTGATATAGAGACAGCTAGTAACAATTACGTTATGGCTGATTCCGTTTACCGAAATTGCACATTACTTGTCAATCACGTCGTGTTCAACCTCGATCTTATCCCGATACCGTTAAAAGAGTTCGACGTCATCATTGGCATGGACTGGTTAACGAACAACGAGGCTACAATCGTCTGCAACCGCCAAATGATCCGAATCAAGACTTAGACGACCGAGTGTTAGATATCAAAGGCGACAAGCGTAAAGGTGTTCATTGTTTTATATCGGTTGAGAAAGCGCGTAAGTATCTATCTAAGGGTCACGAATCTTATCTTTGTTATGTCTCGTCTGAATCCACCTCGGAAGCCAATAAGAAATCTGTATCTGATATTCCGATCGTCTGTGAGTTCCCAGACGTGTTCCCTGATGACATTTCTGGAGTGCCACCGGAACGACAAGTTGAATTCGGGATTGACTTAGTTCCTGGTGCGGCTCCCATCGCTAAAGCCCCCTACAGACTTGCTCCTGCAGAAATGCAGGAAATGTCAAAGCAACTGCAAGATCTGTTAGAGAAGGGTTTTATCCGACCGAGTTCATCTCCGTGGGGTGCACCTGTCTTGTTCGTAAAGAAGAAAGACGGAACTCTCCGAATGTGCATCGACTATCGTGAGTTGAACAAAGTCACAATGAAGAATAAATATCCTCTGCCCAGAATCGATGATCTATTTGATCAGTTACAAGGAGCCAGCTACTTCTCCAAAATCGACCTTCGTTCTGGGTATCATCAGCTAAAAGTTAAAGATGAGGATATTCCAAAGACAGCCTTCCGAACAAGATATGGTCATTACGAATTTCTCGTAATGCCTTTCGGTTTAACGAATGCACCAGCGGCGTTCATGGATCTCATGAATCGCGTGTGCAGACCAATGCTGGATAAGTCAGTTATCGTATTCATAGACGATATTCTGATTTACTCCAAAACGGAGGCTGATCATGTTGTTCATCTACGTAAATTGCTAGAGTTATTGAGAAATGAAAGACTCTATGCAAAATTCTCAAAATGCGAGTTTTGGCTTAGACAGGTAAAAATCTTACATTGTCTTGAGTTATTTCTTAAAGCGTTAGTTGTTTCAAAACTTGAATTCTGCTCTGATTTCTTTATAGATTCAATTCCTTGGCCATGTTGTATCTGGCGAAGGCATCTCCGTTGATCCATCCAAAGTCGAGGCCGTTCAGATATGGCAAACGCCTCGCAATGCCTCCGAAATCAGAAGTTTCCTTGGATTGGCCGGTTACTATCGGCGATTCATTAAGGACTTCTCAAAGATTGTTGTGCCACTTACGATGCTAACACGAAAGAATACACCTTTCGTATGGGCCGATAAACAGCAAGAGGCGTTCGACATTCTGAAACAGAAGCTTATTCAAGCGCCGATCCTAGCCTTACCAGAAGGCAATGATGATTTCGTTGTCTATAGCGATGCATCTGGTACTGGCTTAGGATGTGTCCTCATGCAAAGGGGAAAAGTCTTTGCCTACGCTTCTAGGCAATTGAAGGATTACGAGAAAAGTGCACCAACTCATGATCTTGAGTTGGCTGCTGTTACCTTTGCATTGAAAATTTGGCGACATTATCTCTATGGGACTCGGTGTCAGCTTTACACCGACCATAAAAGCCTCAAACATCTCTTTACTCAAAAGGATTTGAATATGAAACAACGTCGGTCCTTGGAGCTTATCAAGGACTATGATTGCGAGATCCTATATCATCCCGGCAAAGCCAATGTGGTCGCGGATGCATTGAGTAGAAAAGTCTATCCGGAGAAGTGTTGCTATGCCCTGACTCCGACTGTATTCTCTTCTGATCTCATCGAAGACATTAAATTTGCTCAAGCTGAAGCATTGAAAGAAGAAAACATCTGTTCTGAAAATCTCAAAGGGCAACTTCAATTTTTATCTATGAATCATTTGGGACTTCAATGTCTCAAGGGAAACCAAATCTGGATTCCTAAATATGGTTCTATTCGCAACACTCTTCTATCTGAAGCCCATCAGTCCAAGTTATCCATTCATCCTGGCAGCTCAAAGATGTATTTCGATCTGAAAGCTGATTATTGGTGGCCAGGAATGAAGAAAGACATCGGTCAATTCGTTGAAAGCTGCATAGTATGTCAAATGGTTAAGGCAGAACACCAGAAGCCCTTCGGGGATATGCAACCACTGCCAGTTCCTGAGTGGAAGTGGGAGCATATAACCATGGACTTTGTTACGAAATTGCCAAAGACCAAGAGACAACACGACTCCATCTGGGTAGTCGTGGATCGATTAACGAAGTCAGCACATTTCATACCGATGAAAGAGACATACTCACTTGATAGATTGGCACAGATGTACATCACTGTGGTTATTTCACGTCACGGTGTACCAAAATCTATCGTCTCTGATCGTGATAGTCGTTTCACTTCGAGATTTTGGAAAGCACTACAAGACGGGATGGGTACTCGAATCTCCATGAGTACAGCTTATCATCCTAATGCAGATGGCCAAAGTGAACGCACTATCCTAACTCTGGAAGATATGCTCCGTGCATGCATTCTTGATGTGGGTGGTAACTGGGATGACCATTTACCTTTGGTTGAATTCTCCTACAACAACAGTTATCATTCCACGATTAAGATGGCTCCTTTTGAAGCTTTATACGGACGAAAGTGTAGAACTCCCACCTGTTGGCGCGAAACAGGTGAATCACCTTTAGCAGGTCTGACACTTCTACAGTTGACTCATGATAAGATTCAACTTGTCAGAAGGAACATCCTTGAAGCTCAAAGCAGGCAGAAGTCGTATTACGATAATCGTCACAGATTGATCAGTTTTGCAGTTAACGATTGGGTGATGCTGAAAGTATCTCCAATGAAGAATGTGGTCCGGTTCATAAAGAGGAACAAGCTAGCTCCGAGATTCATCGGTCCGTTCAAGATTGTTGAAAAGATAGGAAATCAATCTTATCGTCTTGAACTGCCAACTGACTTAGCTGGAATACATCCTGTATTCCATGTTAGTCATCTACGAAAGAGTCTAGCTGATGAAAGAGAGGTACAGATTCCACATGTTAATGTGCAAATTGATGAGAAGCTTCGAGTGGTTGAAGAGCCGGAATGTATTCTGGACTCAAAGACCAAAAAGCTTCGTAATAAAGAGATACAGATGGTGCTCGTCCAGTGGAAACACCACAAGGGTTCGCATCAGTCTTGGGAATCCAGAAATGTTATGAAAGCAACATATCCAAGTCTGTTCGAACATAGCTAACTTCGAGGACGAAGTTTATGCGTGGTGGAGCCCATTCTGTAACAACCTAGCTTTTGACTTAACTTTAATTTCTGTTTTGATTCAATAATGTAATTTATTACATTATTTGTATTGTAATTTTAATTAAGTAATGAGAATATTTAAATAAGATAAATTAAATTAGTGATGATAAAATGAAGATAAATATGTATTGAAATGAAAATCAGATGTAGAGGGACCAATTGTGTCAATATTTGAAAGTCTTGAAATATAAAGACTTTAAGCCTTTATTTCTTCATTTTTCATCATCTCTCAACATTCAAAATTCTCTCAATGTCACTCTAAAACTTGCTGGAACTGAAATTTGAAGAAGGAAATTCATGTATCTTACTAAAGATTATCAAGAATCAGATCAGATTAAGGTAATAACACTAATTTCTAAGTTTTAGTTTGTATTTTTAAGGTTTAAAATGCATCAAATTCGGATTTAAAATCTGTAGAAATTATGTTGCATGTTTGAAATATTTGTTAGAAATCATATGTTAAAACTCATAAATGATTCAGAAACAAAAATCGTAGCTTAAATCATCCAAAATCATCAAAAATCTGAGTTTTTATAAACTTTTATGTTCTTGAGAAAAATTCAACATTTTGGACAAATCTGGATGATTTAATGTGTTAAAGATGGGTAAAATAGTGTAAAAACATCCCAAAAATGATAATATAATCTTAGATTCAATTGCATGTGATTAAAATTTAAGTTTGGTGAATTTTTAGTAAAACCCGTATGGGTCGACCTGCAAATCTGCAAGTCGACTCGGCGAGTCGCTATGGTGACTCGGCGAGTCGCCAAGAACACCATGAATTCCTATTGAAAATTTTATAAGTGTTGGATCCGAATTTCGATTTTAGATCCGAGTTCGGATATAATCCGAATTCGGTTTGACTCGAATTCGGATGTGATCCAAATCCGTTTTGACCGAGTTCGGATGGATAATCTCGGATCCATAGACTTTTCGGATGCATACGAATTCGGCCGAAGATCCGAATTTCGGACCTCCACTCGCCAAGTCATCTTAAACGACTCGCCGAGTCGGTCCCAGATGGTGCGAATTCGGATGTAATCATTATGATCCGAAATTAAGGCTAATAAACTATTTTTTTAGATATGTTTTTATGACTTAACAAAAGATATAATTCAAAACCAATACTATGTAATAATAAACGAAATATGAGATGTTCAAATGCAAGATTTGGGCATAAAATACATTTAAAAAGATTATGAGTTATCGGAATCAAGTCAATGAAATTCTAAAGATTGATAATGATATGTTATGGTAGATCTTGGACAGGTTCAGATAAATTCTGAACAAAGAATTAAAGATTTAAGGATTTAAAGATTGAAAAGTGCAAAGCCAGAGTCCGGAAAGATTAAAGATAAATCCTGAGATAACTCAGGTGGTGGATTGTAAATCTGCTAGATAAAGACCCCAGAACCTGTGAGTTATAGATATTCAGTTTTTCATGCTAGACTTCCGGTTGAGACATATTGTTGATGATAGATTATTTGACATTCATACTTGTTCATCTGGATTGTGACCTGTGCACACCATGGTTCGGTGATGCCCTGTGGATCATGATAGCTATTTGACTTATCATTTCGCATGACATTGTACTTATAATTCATTTCAGATATTGTTACGAGTTTATTGCTATCATGACCTTGATGACTTATGCTTTCATTATTACTCGCATCTTTGACATATTGATTCAGCTTAGTATGATTAGCCTTGTCGGTCTATTGTTCTAGACCATGCTACTTCACCAGTTCTATTGAACTTGGTATAGGCACTCCGATGTTCCCCCATGAAGACCGCTGGTAGCTAGCCCAGCATAAGTGGAGAGCTTCCACTAAAAGCGTGAGAGTGGGCTGAACATCATCCAACTCTATGAATTCTATGTCTCAATCATGAGTGGCTGTAGCGGCAGTCCAGACATATCACGCTTTGACCCATGATCCGCTTGATTAATGCATGTAATCTGAAAATCTATATTCTCACTAAGCCATGCTTACAGTTGCTATTTGACCTTTTTACAGGAAAAGATAAAGGAAAGTCACCTGCCGGACCTAGTTCTTAGGTCTAACAAGATCAAGATTGAAGTTTTCTATAGACCACTACTCAGCAAAACCCTTCGGTATTGATTGGCAGATGATAATTGTGGTGGTCTGGGTAGATGTAATTTGATTGTATGATGACATGAATTAGATTAGTCTGGTACCCTTTATAAGTTTAATTTAAAAATTGTAATCTGAACTAAAATTGTATTAAACTTATCCTAATGTTTGTACTTGTAATCTGAAATTCCGCAACTTAAATTACTCTATCTTAGTTATGATTGATATCGTGTTGCATGATGTGGGACCTAGACTCTGAGGACTGCCCTGTAAGGGGAGGTCTTCACAGGAGCAGCCACTGGATCCACCCTCACAGCAGAGGGACCTTCCACCAAACCAAGTAACTTTCTCATTAGTGTAGAGAGAGGAGGTTCATTAGGAAGAACTTGAGTATAAAAGACTCTATTCCCAATGACAGGAAATGCAGTAGTAGTTAACAGGGGCTGAGAGTTGTAGAGATGCTCAACGCAGACATGTTTGAAGATGAGGCTCAGAAATCTTGGGTATCTGACAGCAGCAGGGCGACTTTCTTGTTGTACCAAGTTCCTCAAATTCACGAAAATCTAACGAGCCATGTTCAGTGTAGTTGTAGGTCCCGAAAGGTTTCCCAAGTATATAGCCTTAAGCTGTAGAGGGGGGGTGAATACAGCTATTTAAAAACTACACACAGTTTTCTCAATGTTTGTATGTATAATCAACAAAAGTTAATTACAAACGAGCTTGAATGCGGAAAGGTTCAAGCTGAGATGACAGATACGACAATATGTTTAACTAGTCTAAGACAGACTTAAACTAGTTGCAATGAATATACTCACTAAGAATCACTCACTGTGTTTACAAGACTTAGAGGAACAGCTTGGATAAGAACAGCTTAGACACAAAACACTGTTTTATCCAAGCAGACTTGCATGCATGAAAGACACACTTGAATGCACGTACACTCTTGGCTTCAGCACTTAGCTTTTTGGCTTATTTCATTCAATCCTTGAAAGTTTCCTTTTATACTCACTCCGAGGATCTAAGAGAAGCTTCTTAATTGGATGAAAGGAAAAGTGAAAAGTCTTGTTGAAAAGACAACATAAACTTTTCTGCATTTTCTGAAAAGCAGACATGCAGAACTTTTGTCTTTTCACTTTGTCTACTGTTGCATAAGCTTTAACCAAATAAGGAATGTCAACTTTGCGTCTTTCTTCCTTTGTTAAGGCCTATTTTGATATAAGAAAAGGTCTGTCACCCTTTTCAAATATCCTTTTGTCTTCATGTAACAGAACAGCTTGGGCAGGCTGAGCAGTTCTGTTTTCCACTTTGTCTTCGACTTTGTAAACTGATCTTCTAGCCAAAAACAATACATGAGGACTTGAAAACATATTCCATAAAGTGTTTAGCCTGTTCACAAAGAACAGGGTCTGTTCACAAAGAACAGAACACTTGTAAACTGCCCAAGCTGCTCACCAGTGTAGAGAAGCGTAGACAGTATATGTCCAGCCTGTTCAGCAGACTGAACAGCTTGGGCAAAACTGCCTTTGTTGCAACACATGCAACACATAGAACAGCTTCAGGCTGATATTGCAAATTATTTTCAGGTTCCAATAAGGCATATAACAGGCCTTAAATTCAACCTTCAAAAGCATCAACAGGTTTGATTAAGAATCTCCCCCTCAAATGCAGAACAGGTTTGACTGAGGCCTTTTTGTGCCTAACAATATCCCCCTATTTGCAATAACCAGTCTAAGCTGGCCTTTTCAAAAATCACCATATATTTTTACAGTACATTTGCTGAAATAAAATTACAACATCAAAGTAAAGTAAAAGATCAGTTTATATATACACTGATTCTTGATTACATAAAACAACACATGTTCTTACAAAAGTACAACTGATGTACTGATGTATATTACAACTGATGCAAAAACAAAAAATTACAACATATGTAATTAAAGTACAACTAATGTACATCAGATTTTGGACTGTTTGTGTTGGGAGCAGATAATGGTAAGCCTGTCCAACTGATGGACAGCTTCCATTCTTCACCTACCCTGATTGGTAGATGGACATCACTGTACTGGAGGTGGCAGTCCTTCTTCAAACATTCTTTCAAGTTCCTCCCTTGTTTCTTCCAGATCTTGAATTTCAACTCTGAGAAACATCAAGTTTGGATCTTGAAGCTCACCTCTGTCATAAAAACCTCTCAGCTCATCCCAGATGGCTGCTCTCCATTTGCTGGACTGTCTGAAGGAGTTGGCAATTCTGAAGGCTGCAAGCTTCTTAAGACCAACTTTGTGTAGATCTGAAGCTCTCTGAAAATACTTTTTCTGGGTTAAGGGATCTACAAAAAATGCCCCCAACTCAGGTTATTCAATTACCTTGCCTTCTTCAAACTCCACTCCTTTGGGCAAGCTGTGGTTAACTCCTTTGATCTCCACAGCATAGTCTTCTTGTTCAATCATCATAAGGAGTTCTTCCAGCTCAGTGTCTTTCCTTGTCCTCCTGACCTTTATTTTTGGTTGTGTCACATAGACACCTTCACTAACTTCTTTAGAGATCAGGCCAAGATTTTTCACTCTCTCCATCAACTTTTTGACATATGCTCTGATTGTTTTTGCCGTTTCGGACTTAGATTCACTCAGAGCAACTGCCAACTCAATCCACTCCATGTACCCCATCTGTGCAACATCAGTGTTGTCATACGTTTCTAGTTCAGCACCTGTTGCACCCAATCTGGTTATTTTCAACTTCCACTGACTGCCTTTTCTTGATATGGGAACAACTTTGACAATTGCTTCCTTGGCTAGCCTTCTATCAGCAGCATCCTGAAATTCTCTTCTAGCCAAGTTGTCAAAGTGGAACTGAGCTCTTGCAGAGGGTACTTGTGTTTTGGTCACAGAGACCTGAGCACCCTTTTCTTTTTCTCCTTCCTTATCTCCTGCTGATCCCTTAGTAGCTTCCATTAATTTCTTTTGCATTTCCAGAGAGGACATTTTAACTTTCCTTGCCTCTTGAAGTACAAAAGACTTAGCAGCTTTGGCAGATTCTTCTTCTTTCCTTAGAACTTCCAGGGCTTGAAGTTGTTCTTCTCTGAACTCAAAGTATTTGTGCATGGGAAGACCCATTTCTTTAGCCCTGGCTTTGTGAAATTTAATTTCTGCTGCTTTCTGCTGTTGGGGATCAACTGCTGCTTTTTCGTTACCTTTAGCTGCTGTAGTGGCAGCAGCTTCAGGACTTTCCTCGTCTTCTTCTTCTTCTTCTTGTAAAATCAGATGTCTCCTTCTGCTGCTTGGCCTGTCTTCAGGAATGAATTCCCCCCCTTAGACTGAGCAGGGATTGGAGATTCAGCCTGAGTAGGCTGAGCAGCGTTGGAGGCACCTTCCATGTACCTGTTTCAGATGCTCCTGCTGGTTGACCAGTGAGTATTGCAGGCACTGATTTCTCCTTAGGAGAAGAAGTTTTCTCCCCCTTAGACTTAGTCTTCGAGGCAGATGACTTCTCCCCCTTTGAAGGAGATGTACTAGCACCTTCAACACCTTGTCTGCCTGAAGACACAAAGTCAGCAGGCTTGCCACCAGT
>JAANYP010008582.1:0-2500 GCA_020465985.1 Centrapalus pauciflorus
AACATACAGTGTTACAAATACATAGATGCAAAAATTATAAATTAAAAGAATTGGCCAAAACAATCATATACCCGCTTTGCAGCGGGTATATGAATCATTTAAAAATAAATTAATTAAGTTGGAATATAAGAAATAAGAAATTTAAAAATATAATTATCAATCAAAATTAATAATATCTTTAGTTACATATCATTTTAATGTTATTATTATTTAAAGGGGTAAAGCCATACAATAGCAACCTACTTTTGAAAACGTATCGATATGGTACGTCTACTTTTTTAATTGTCTATATGGTATGTGTACTTTAATTTTCTGTATCGATATGGTCATTTTACATAATAGAGCCCGGTTTTTACATATTAAACATGGTTCTAATGGTATGAAAAACAGGGGTCTATTACAAATATGGTCATATCGGTATGAAAAATTGAAGTACAGGTACCATATCGATATTTAAAAAAGTAGACGTACTATATTGATAAATTTTCAAAAGTAGATTACTATTGTCTGACTTTACCCCTTATTTAAAAGGGTAAATTGCTATTTTTTTAGATTTTTAAGCAAATTCTAAATATACTACATTCATTTTGCTAAAACTTATAATAAAACTAATACAAGAAAAAATATCGAGCAATTACATGCATACATACATAACATACACACACACACACACACGTATATTCACTTATTTTGAATTTATGTATCATATTTATAAATTAAAAATTAATGCATTAACTTAAATTATAGTGAATTGTTGATTCTCTTAGTCCGTAATTTAAAAATGGATCACCGTGCTTCTCACATTTCTCATGATATATTTAGTTTCTCATTTGATTCTAAGTTTATATATATACATATATATATATATATATATATATATATATATATATATATATATATATATATATATATATATATATATATATAATTTAACAATTGTAACATCTCATTTTTGAGATAATTGCGTGTAATTATTTTAATGGATGTTTAATATATTATTATTGTGATGGTCCAATGGGAGTCGGAGTAGTGGATTATATGTGTCGGGTTTATGAGTTGCGTGTCACCGAGTAATTAATTTAGTGGATTAATTATATATTTGGGTTCGTGGAGTTAAATGGGTTAATTGGATATTAATTGTGAAAATGGGGTATCGGGTTTGGGTTATTGGGTTCGGGACTGACTAAAATAGAAGCGTACATATATGTTTATCCTTTCCTTCTCCCTTATCCATTTGATTGAGACCTAAAAAGTGTGTGTGTGTGTGTGTGTGTGTGTGTGTGTGTGTGTGTGTGTGTGTGTTGTGGGAAGCTCCAACAGCAGCAGTTAATCTCCAAGCTCCAGATTGATTGTGAAAACCTTGGATTCACCTACATCATCTCCTTGTGTATGTGTTCTTGAGCCCAAGAAGGTAAGAATCCTTGCTTTCCTTTGTAGAAATTGAGATATGTGGTACCCAAGTTAGGGGAATTGGTTGTTAATTGTTATGTTAGAGTTATGTATGAATTGTGAGAGTTTCCATGGTTAAATTCGAGTGAAAATGGAGTTGATGCTTCTTGGCAGAGCTGAAATCGCAGAGCAGAAAAGGGGGTTTCGCGGTGTCGCGGCGCGACTGGTAGCCTGCAGGGGAAATCCGAGTTGAGTCTCATTAGAGGGTTTTGGGTCGAATTGGTATCGGGTTCCTTCGAGATTAACGGGCTGAGTTTTGTAAGGGTGTTAAGGTTGAGTTTTGGGTCTCGTTGGGGTTGCTTTGGGTCGGGATTGGTTTGGGTTTCGGGTATCGATAGGTTTTGTCTGGGCTTCGGGGTTTCTGTCGGGATTATTATTGGGTCCGGTTATGTTAAAGTGTTGTGTTCGGGTATGCTTTCCGTTTATGTTGAGAATCGTGTTAACAGTTGGGATCTGTGTGATTTCAGGGACGAGTCAGCGAGCCAAGCCAAGTCAGAGATTTCGGGATTAGTAGATTGGCCAGGTGAGTACTCGAGTCCTTTTCAAACCCGGGATTATTTTGCGAGTCATAATTGTGTAGCGAGTTTTGTGTATGTGTATTGTGTATGAGACAGGACGTGGGCTTCAAGTATGATTCTGTTCTCATATATGTGTTATATGTGCATGAGATGAGATCCAGTCCGGGGTCCGTGATGAGTTCCATACGGACGGTGATTCGCGATGAGTGATCGCGCGGATTGATTGTCCCTAACAGTCCTTGGGGTGTGTATACGCGGCAGGGCCTGTAGCCGGTTCGCGCCCGTGCTACAGGGTTTTAGCTAACCACCGCGGCCGCGGTCGTTAGCTGGGGAAGGGTCCCCCTTAGTGATTCTGTGTGCAGGGCTTTGGATCTCATACTGTGTGTTCATACCTGCTCTATGGTGTTGATTGTCAGGGACAGGGATAGAGTTTGTACTGTGTGTATGTGCTATGTGTACGCATGCTATGTGTTTACTGTGCAGAGTCTAACCCTCGCGTACTCACGAGCTTACGAGCTTACGTATTCGAGTCT
>JAANYP010008582.1:7500-14857 GCA_020465985.1 Centrapalus pauciflorus
CTTTATTTTAAGCACGGTCCTCATTTGATCCACTATATATATATATATATATATATATATATATATATATATATAATGGGGAACCTCTATGCATCGAAGAACCTTGGAGAACCACAATGCATCGCTAGAAAATCATAATGCATCACGCGGAAGTCGATGCATCACGCAAGAATTTGATGCATCACGTGGAAATAATGGTGCATCATGTGGGAATTGTGATGCATTTGTGGTGGTGCATGGAGGTTCTTCGATGTTCTTCGATACATGGAGGTTCTCCATTGAACCCACCTCTCTCTCTCTCTCTCTCTCTCTCTCTCTCTCTCTCTCTCTCTCTATATATATATATATATATATATATATATATATATATATATATATATATATATATATATATATATATATATATATATATATATAGAGAGAGAGAGAGAGAGAGAGGACTGTTTGATAATTTAAAAAAAGGAAAAGAAGGGTGAAGGGAGAGGGGCCGTGCGGGGAGAAGAAATCGAGGAGGGGGGGGGTGAATTCGTACGGGATCGAGCACCGGGGGTGGTGTCCCGGCGGCATCCTGCTAATTTGGTAAGGCCGAAGCCTTGCGGCTTTAGTATACCGCACACCCTTATTCTAACAAGTTTTGTCAACGTATTTATTGTTCCGAACCCGAAATACTAGATTTATAAAAAAAAATTTATTGTTTCGATGTATCATTTTGCTTTTTTCCATTACATAAATACCCAAACAATCTGGTTTCCTTTTTTCAAAGAGGTTTTTTAGGAGAAAAAAATTTGATTGAAAAATATTTCAATTATAATGGATTTTTAAGAGAAAAAAAAATTATGATTGAGAATCTTAAGCGAAAAAATATGTGTTACCAATTGAACGTCATCTAAACACATTTTGCCACATGGATGTCACGTGTGTGTCTTGTAAACTAACCGTTTGCAACCTATAACATATTAAATTCGTAAATTTTAATTGATTAAAAGACTTATGATGCTAAAAGAAAGAAGGAGGGCTTCATCGAAAAAACGTATACTTTAAGATTTCTTTTGCAATAATTCCTAATATAATGATTTTATAAATAAACTATCTCAATTTTATGAATAGATTGTAAATGTAATTTTTATTGTATTAAAAATTGCATTGTTCCATCAACCAGACGACGTCGTTGGAAGTCCTTCTCCAGCATATGCCCAGGTCAATGTCATCACCAATTCACCATAACTAGATGGAATGATGTGTGTGGTAGTTTTAAATATTTATAAAAATTATTTAGATTTATATTACAAACAATAAGTAATTAAATTTTTTTTATTTAATCATACATCAAACAATAAAAGGAAAAAGATTTTCACTTGGGATAAAAAGTCATGTGGAATTTTGAATTTATTTGTGAAGAGAAATTGATTGTTTAAAATTACTACAAAAAAACTTTAAATTTTTATAAAAGGTTATCTTTTTTATTTAATCATACATCAAACAATAAAAGAAATAAAAATTTCACTTAGGATAAAAAATCATGTGGAATTTTGATTTACGTGTGAAGAGAACTTAATTGTTTAAAATCGAATTTTAAATTTACTACAGAAAAAGAAAAACTTCAAGTCTTGAATATTAAACAAAAGATAAAATTTACAAAATAATTACTTGGGAAAATAATGAGAAGCTCTACATATTTTAATGAAATTATGTTAAAATCAGTGGCGTCGCTGGTGGCACCAAAAGTATGACTATATATAGTCGTCTAATTTATTTCCTTTGCCAATATAGTCGTCTAATTTCTTCCCTTTGATTAGGGGAATATTCTAAAATTTTTGGTCTATCTATGGGATCCCAAGAAAGATCATTCACATCAATTGATTTTGAAATTGAACTTGGAATTGAATTAGGAATTCAATTTGAAGGACTAGAATTAGCAAGTGGAACATTGTTTGAACCACTTCCACTTGAAGATTCTCCACTACCGAATGATAATTTCCTTTTAAAAATTTATTCATTGAAGTATTGAACCTACAATTGTCAATTAAAGAACACATAAACACATAATGACACAAAAACAAGCATCACTGTATTTTCAACTAATTTAATGAACATTTAGAAATTAAAATTAAGATGGTGTTTAGTTTTGCGTTATGAACCAGATTATTAGCTTATTACGTTACAATAACACAAATAATTATTTTAAAGTGTTTGGATTGCATACCTTAATAAGTGATTATTTGCGTTTAGAGTTGATTCTACCACACTTTTTCATAAGTTAAAACATGTAGCTTATTTGCTTAATAAGTGATTATTTGGTCATTTTACAAGTAAAAATGCAAATCCAAATATTTTAAAAACTGATTATTTGATAATTATGATAGCAAACAGCAGAAGCTAAATCAAACACTACATTTCCTGCAACACTTTTTGTTAAAACTATTATCTAATTATTAGTTTCCAAAACGCTACAGCACTTTTTCAAACGCAAATCCAAACACACTCTAAGTAATTAAGTAAACAATTAATAAGCTAGTACCATTTAACTAAATAAAACACTCAAAGTCTTAAAATTATAATTCACAAAGCAAGTTTTTAATTTGTGGGCAGTGGGCTCAATATATTGGGCTACTATGAGGTCCCTTAATTAAATGGGTTGGGTACACTACAAAGAAATCAAAAAATTTCTGTTTCATGAGCTTCAATCACTGGGACAACCACTGGGCTTCACTTGCATCCACCCCTGATTAAAATAATAATTATAATAAATTTAATTAGCTCAAAATAATTTTACATCACAATTTTAAAACATAAAGTTCTAAATATACAGAAAATCCAAATACCATCTAGACAAATCACATCCATATTAATGCACCAAATTCCACTTTCTGTGTTTCCGTAAACTTTTCAGAATTGTTTTATTTTTATTAAATTTATTATGCAAATAGATTTAATATAAATCTAACAATAAAATATATCTTGAAAATTTTTAAGCTGAAAAAAATATGATAAAATATTATTTTTCCATCGAGAAAAAATTATGAAATACTACAATTTTATGTTATTATTATCTAGGAATGTCCATACACTTTTATTAAAATTGAATTTTATAATTTTCATTGAATTTAAAAGGTGCTCGTGAATGTCTTCCTCTTTAATTTCATAGCTGTCAGAAAATCTTTATTTTTCATTTGAACTGAATTGCTTGTCATTTATTAATGCCACCACTAAAGCTTCTCCTCCTTCCACTTCAAATCAAACCCCATTTTCATTTTCATCTTAAAGCAATCAAAGCTTTCAGCTTTTTGGAAATGGAAACAAAAGGGTTTCGCTTTTAAAAAGTTTCAGAAATCAGGGAAGAAAGAAGAAGAAGAAGAAGATATTTAATAATATGCCAACAGTATGGTTTTCTTTGAAGAAATCACTTCACTGCAAATCGGAGCCATCAGATGTTCATGACCCGAAATCCAAGAAACATTTGGCTACAATCTTGACCCGAAAACCAGGCAGGTCGGGTTGTTCAAGGTCCATTGCAAACCTCAAAGATGTCATTCATGGTGGTAGCAAAAGACACTCAGAAAAGCCGGTGAATTGCAGTCCTAGATCTATTGGAAGCAGTGAGTTTCTAAACCCCATTACACATGAAGTTATTCTCAGTGATTCAAGATGTGAGCTTAAAATCACCGGTTTTAATGGTGGGTTTCATGATGTTAGTGGTGGCGCAGCCGCTGCCGGTGGTGGTGGTGGTGGTGGTGATGGGTCTGCTTTTGTGGGTACGTTAATGACGGGTACACCCGGACCCGGTGGTCATCCAACAATGCATAATTTCAAGAACCAACAAACAAGTACAAGAAGAACACCTTTTTCCAACTCATTGTTTGATGGGAATGGAATTGTGAATTCTGGGAAGAATGGAATTGGAATCCAACAAAAACCTAGAGCTTCTTTAGAGACAGAATCTCATGGGTCTTCTGCTGGTGCAGTCACGTGCCATAAGTGTGGCAAACAGTTTGGAAAGTGGGAAAGTCTTGAAGCCCATCATCTCTCAAAGCATGCTGGTAATTTTCTACTTGATTTAATCCATCAAGATTCAATCTTTTTTCTTGATTAGGTTAGATAATGGTGTTCATTTCAATATGAATCTTGGAAAAAGAATGAAAATTTCAATTTAATATGAATCTTGAAAAGGTATGAAGGTTTCATTTTAATATGAATCTTGAAAAAAGTGTGAAATTTTCATTTTAATATGAATCTTGAAAAGGTATGAAATTTTCATTTTAATATGAATCTTGAAAAAAGTATGGAAAAAGAATGAAAATTTCAATTTAATATGAATCTTGAAAAAGTATGAAGATTTCATTTTAATATGAACATTGAAAAAAGTGTGAAATTTTCATTTTAATATGAATCTTGAAAAGGTATGAAATTTTCATTTTAATATGAATCTTGAAAAAAGTATGGATTTTTAGTGTAGATTCTGGTTGTTTTTGGTAGTTACTGAACTTATGGAGGGGGATTCATCAAGAAAGATTGTCGAAATAATCTGTCGATCGAGTTTGGTAAAGTCGGAGAACAATGCAGGTCGTATCGAGAAGGTTTTAAAAGTACACAACATGCAAAAAACCTTAGCTCGATTCGAAGATTACAGAGAACTAGTGAAATCTAGAGCTAGCAAACTACCGAAGAAACACCCTCGTTGCCTAGCCGATGGGAATGAACTTTTAAGGTTTTACGGCACCACAATCGCTTGTTCTCTTGGCATCAACGGCGATTCAAGCCTATGTATCTCCGATAAATGTTGTGTTTGTCGGATCATTAGACACGGGTTCTCCTCAAACAGGGAACTCAAAGGCGGAATTGGTGTTTTCACAACTTCAACAAGTGCTAGGGCTTTTGAATCCATAGAAGTTTACGACGACAACCCTAATACACGAAAGGCATTGATGGTGTGCCGAGTGATAGCAGGGAGGGTGCATCGACCACTAGAGAACATTCAAGAGATAACAGGGCAGTCGGGTTTTGATTCGTTGGCTGGGAAAGTCGGGCTTCATTCAAATATCGAAGATCTTTATTTGCTTAGCCCGAAAGCTCTTCTGCCTTGCTTTGTGGTGATTTTCAAACTCTAAAATGCTTTCTTTTTGGTAAAGTTCTTGCTAAAGCTTTCTTTAGATAGAATTATGATCATCATTTTGGTTAGTCTGCTATAGTTTCCAAATCTTTTTGGATTATGAATTAGCTATATTAGTGCATTCATAAAAAAGTATTCAATTCAGGATCTCTTTATGATTGTGTAGAAATTTAGAAACCCGATTTCGTTCCTTAATGACCCTTTTAGATGTTTCATTAACTTGTTGTCTTGTATCGACAAATCTCTAAACCATTCAAGGCTCGGATTCGAATTCGAATCTCATTAAGAAGCATATATTATACATTTTTCTCCACAGAAAAACCTAAACTTGTTTATTTTTTTTGAACGACAAACTATCCTACTCTTAGTTCTAAACTACTCTTTTACCCCAAGACTGCTTACTTTCTCCACCTAAAATTCAACTTGCCTCCAATGGGAGTCGAACCCTGACCTCTCACTTACATATCCACCATCTTACCAAATGGGCTAAACTTGTTTATTGTGCCTAGATTAGTGTAAAGTATGAAAATCAAACTGAATACTGTCTATGTTTTCAAGGGTTCCATGTGACTTAATATGAACATTAATTACCATTAAAGTAATCAACCAATGGTCCAATCTGACCCTAAACAGATCTTATATGAACAAGTAACAGACCCAGAATATGACTTGTACATCATGCAATGGAAGTTATACTCTATCCTTGATTCCTTATCCTTGAATTCAAATTCATTTTAATATTTTAATCCCAAAAAAGGGCAAGTGGTCCTTGAATACAAACAGTTGTACATGTTACCAAATAAGCAAACCTGGTTCAGTAAAATTTTGTTTTTGCCTCTGAGGAATAGCAATGAGGTTAAGAATCCAATCTCTTTTCTCTCAAGATTGATCCTTTTTTATAAAAAGGTTGATAATCTCGACAACCCTAACCAGTACGACACAAAAGCAATGTTTTGCTGGCTAGTGGTCCGCTAAAAGAGTATCAATTGAACCAAGTCATTTCACAAATCTTCCACTCTCCGGAACCAATTAAGGGGTAGTTTGGTTCACAGAATCTGATGGAATTTGATGGAATTGGAATGAAAAGTTCATTCCAATGTGCTGTTTGGCAAAAAAAAGAAATGGAATGAAGATTCCTTTTAAAAAAAACCACTTTTGAAGGAATCTATTTTCCTTGGGTTAGCACCATGAAATTTAATTTCCATTCCAAAGATTTTAACAATTCTAAAACTAGACGCTGGGCTTCATTATCACCGGCCTCCAATTCTATTCCGACAGATTTCATTCCAGGAATAAACATTCTGCGAACCAAACGTCGCCTAAGTGTTTGTGCTCGGGAATATGCTGCTGAGCCCGAAAGCCTGTTGGCAAGATTGAAACTTTTTACATGTGTTTCACCTCAAGAAAACAATACATAAAGCAGAAGGTACAACTGATTAAAGCACCACCATCACTTTGCAATTCTTGCTGAAACATCAGTTTGAGATTATGGGATACAAACAGTATATATGAAAGGAATGAAATTGACACTTTTTTTTTTAAATGAATTGAAAGCAGTTTGAACTTTGAAAGAAAGACAATACTAAAAGATTTGTTGTGAAAGGCAGTTGGCATTAATTTTTTTGATGTAGACTCCTCAAGTTTTTCTTGGTTTAAGGGGCCAGTCTTTTTGTATTTTCATGGCTGAATGGACATCCCTCTGCACCTGCTTTGTCATGTTGTACTCATTGCATCGAAACATGTACTACTCTAGTACACCAATGTGGTCACTTTCTATCTGTTTTGGGAGGAAGCCATGGTCAATGCAGCAGTCAACTGTATGGTGTATTACTTCCTGCAATCCATACTTGTACCTAAAACCCAAATCTTTCAACTTCTTTGAACAAATCTCCGTAGGAACTGACTCCGTTTCTGCCTCTGCGACTCTGCAATCGATAAATTTGATCAAATCTGTTATACCCATTGAAAAAAGGTCAAATCTTTTGATACCCTTCTTAAAAAAAGGTCAAATCTTTTGAGTTTTGATACCCTTTTATAAAAAGGTCAAATCTTTAATAATCTTTTTATAAAAAGTAGGAGTTTTAACCTTTGTAAAATGGGGGAAGGATATATTTTTGCTAGATGATGAAACAATTCAGACATTGTACAACTATTAGTGCAACAGATGTATCGGCCTTCGGCTCGATCGTGTTCCATAAGGTACAAGTGGGCATTGCATATGTCTTCGGTATGAACCAAAGCAATCGAACC
>JAANYP010008583.1:0-33930 GCA_020465985.1 Centrapalus pauciflorus
TATGTTTCGGTACTTATTGGTGATTGTCACTGACTTGTATGAAACATTTGATGCAGTTTTTTCCTTGATTACTTAATTGTATGCTAGTAACGTATGATAGACACTGCTGTAAGTGGACAACTGCTGCTACATGTTCCTTGTTACTTGCATTGCTCAGGACCGGTGTGAGTGATAGATTGCATTACTTACTTGCATATGTTTCGGTACTTATTGGTGCTTGTTACTGACTTGTATGGAAACATCTGCTGCTGCTTGTTCCTTGATTACTTAATTGTATGTGAAGGAACGTGTGATAGAACTGCTGAAACTAGACAACTGCTGCTGCATGTTTCCTTGATTACTTGCATTAGCTCAGGACCGCGTGAGGACAGATTGCACTACTTACGTGCATATGTTTCCGTACTTAGTGGTGATTGTTACTGACTGTATGGAACATCAGTTGCTGCTTGGTCCTTAATTAATTAATGGTATGTTAGGAATGTATGATAGACATTGCTGAAACTGGAAACTGCTACTACATGTTCCTTGATTACTTGCATTGTTCGGACCAACTGTGAGTATAGATTGCATTACTTACTTGGGCTATGTTTTCGGTACTTATTGGGGATTGATACTGACTTGAGGGAAAGATCTGCTGCTGCTTGTTCCTTGATTACTTAATTGTATGCTAGGAACGTATGATAGACACTGCTGAAACTAGACAACTGTTGTTGCATGTTCCTTGAATACTTGCATTGCTCAGGACCGCTGTGAGTGACAGATTACATTACTTACTTGCATATGTTTCGGTACTTATTAGTGATTGTCACTGACTTGTATGAAACAGCTGATGCAGTTTGTTCCTTGATTACTTAATTGTATGCTAGTAACGTATGATAGACACTGCTGTAAGTGGACAACTGCTGCTGCATGTTCCTTGTTACTTGAATTGCTCAGGACCGCTGTGAGTGACAGATTGCATTACTTACTTGCATATGTTTCGGTACTTATTGGTGATTGATACTGACTTGTATGAAAACATTTGCTGCTGCTTGTTCCTTGATTACTTAAATGTATGCTAGGAACGTATGATAGACACTGCTGAAACTAGACAACTGTTGTTGCATGTTCCTTGGTTACTTGCATTGCTCAGGACAGCTGTGAGTGACAGATTACATTACTTACTTTCATATGTTTTGGTACTTATTGGTGATTGTCACTGACTTGTATGAAACATCTGATGCAGTTTGTTCCTTGATTACTTAATTGTATGCTAGTAACGTATGATAGACACTGCTGTAAGTGGACAACTGCTGCTGCATGTTCCTTGTTACTTGCATTGCTCAGGACCGGTGTGAGTGATAGATTGCATTACTTACTTGCATATGTTTCGGTACTTATTGGTGATTGTTACTGACTTGTATGGAAACATCTGCTGCTGCTTGTTCCTTGATTACTTAATTGTATGTTAGGAACGTGTGATAGACACTGCTGAAACTATACAACTGCTGCTGCATGTTCCTTGATTACTTGCATTGCTCAGGACCGCTGTGAGTGACAGATTGCACTACTTACTTGCATATGTTCCGGTACTTATTGGTGATTGTTACTGACTTGTATGGAAACATCAGTTGCTGCTTGTTCCTTGATTACTTAATTGTATGTTAGGAATGTATGATAGACATTGCTGAAACTGGACAACTGCTACTACATGTTCCTTGATTACTTGCATTGCTCAGGACCACTGTGAGTGATAGATTGCATTACTTACTTGCATATGTTTCGGTACTTATTGGTGATTGATACTGACTTGTACGGAAACATCTGCTGCTGCTTGTTCCTTGATTACTTAATTGTATGCTAGGAACGTATGATAGACACTGTTGAAACAAGACAACTGTTGTTGCATGTTCCTTGATTACTTGCATTGCTCAGGTTCGCTGTGAGTGACAGATTACATTACTTACTTGCATATGTTTCGGTACATATTGGTGATTGTCACTGACTTGTATGAAACATCTGATGCAGTTTGTTCCTTGATTACTTAATTGTATGCTAGTAAAGTACGATAGACACTGTTGTAAGTTGACAACTGCTGCTGCATGTTCCTTGTTACTTGCATTGCCCAGGACCGCTGTGAGTGACAGATTGCATTACTTACTTGCATATGTTTCGGTACTTATTGGTGATTGATTCTGACTTGTATGAAAACATTTGCTGCTGCTTGTTCCTTGATTACTTAAATGTATGCTAGGAACGTATGATAGACACTGCTGAAACTAGACAACTGTTGTTGCATGTTCCTTGGTTACTTGCATTGCTCAGGACAGCTGTGAGTGACAGATTACATTACTTACTTTCATATGTTTTGGTACTTATTGGTGATTGTCACTGACTTGTATGAAACATCTGATGCAGTTTGTTCCTTGATTACTTAATTGTATGCTAGTAACGTATGATAGACACTGCTGTAAGTGGACAACTGCTGCTGCATGTTCCTTGTTACTTGCATTGCTCAGGACCGGTGTGAGTGATAGATTGCATTACTTACTTGCATATGTTTCGGTACTTATTGGTGATTGTTACTGACTTGTATGGAAACATCTGCTGCTGCTTGTTCCTTGATTACTTAATTGTATGTTAGGAACGTGTGATAGACACTGCTGAAACTATACAACTGCTGCTGCATGTTCCTTGATTACTTGCATTGCTCAGGACCGCTGTGAGTGACAGATTGCACTACTTACTTGCATATGTTCCGGTACTTATTGGTGATTGTTACTGACTTGTATGGAAACATCAGTTGCTGCTTGTTCCTTGATTACTTAATTGTATGTTAGGAATGTATGATAGACATTGCTGAAACTGGACAACTGCTACTACATGTTCCTTGATTACTTGCATTGCTCAGGACCACTGTGAGTGATAGATTGCATTACTTACTTGCATATGTTTCGGTACTTATTGGTGATTGATACTGACTTGTATGGAAACATCTGCTGCTACTTGTTCCTTGATTACTTAATTGTATGCTAGGAACGTATGATAGACACTGTTGAAACAAGACAACTGTTGTTGCATGTTCCTTGATTACTTGCATTGCTCAGGTTCGCTGTGAGTGACAGATTACATTACTTACTTGCATATGTTTCGGTACATATTGGTGATTGTCACTGACTTGTATGAAACATCTGATGCAGTTTGTTCCTTGATTACTTAATTGTATGCTAGTAAAGTACGATAGACACTGTTGTAAGTTGACAACTGCTGCTGCATGTTCCTTGTTACTTGCATTGCCCAGGACCGCTGTGAGTGACAGATTGCATTACTTACTTGCATATGTTTCGGTACTTATTGGTGATTGATTCTGACTTGTATGAAAACATCTGCTGCTGCTTGTTCCTTGATTACTTAAATGTATGCTAGGAACGTATGATAGATACTGCTGAAACTGGACAACTGTTGTTACATGCTCCTTGATTACCGCTGTGAGTGACAGATTGCATTACTTACTTGCATATGTTTCTGTACTTATTGGTGATTGCTACTGACCTGTATGGAAACATATGCTGTTGCTTGTTCCTTGATTACTTAATTGAATGCTAGGAAAGTATGATAGAGACTCCTGAAATTGGACAACTGCTGCATGTTCCTTGATTACTTGCATTGCTCAGGACCGCTGTGAGTGACAGATTGCACTACTTACTTGCATATGTTTTGGTACTTATTGGTGATTGTTACTGACTTGAATGGAAACATCAGCTGCTGCTTGTTCCTTGATTACTTAATTGTATGTTAGGAATGTATGATAGACATTGCTGAAACTGGACAACTGTTACTGCATGTTCCTTGATTACTTGCATTGCTCAGGACCGCTGTGAGTGATAGATTGCACTACTTACTTGCATATGTTTCAGTACTTATTGGTGATTGTTACTGACTTGTATTGAAACATCTGCTGCTGCTTGTTCCTTGATTAATTAATTGTATGCTAGGAACGTATGATAGACACTGCTGAAACTAGACAACTGTTGTTGCATGTTCCTTGATTACTTGCATTGCTCAGGACCGCTGTGAGTGACAGATTACATTACTTACTTGCATATGTTTCGGTACTTATTTGTGATTGTCACTGACTTGTATGAAACATCTGATGCAATTTGTTCCTTGATTACTTAATTGTATGCTAGTCACGTATGATAGACACTGCTGTAAGTGGACAACTGCTGCTACATGTTCCTTGTTACTTGCATTGCTCAGGACCGCTGTGAGTGACAGATTGCATTACTTACTTGCATATGTTTCCGTACTTATTGGTGATTGATACTGACTTGTATGGAAACATCTACTGCTGCTTGTTTCTTGATTACTAAAATGTATGCTAGGAACGTATGATAGACACTGCTGTAAGTGGACGACTGCTGCTGCATGTTCCTTGTTACTTGCATTGCTCAGGACCGGTGTGAGTGATAGATTGCATTACTTACTTGCTTATGTTTCGGTACTTATTGGCGATTGTTACTGACTTGTATGGAAACATCTGCCGCTGCTTGTTCCTTGATTACTTAATTGTATGTTAGGAATGTATGATAGACATTGCTGAAACTAGACAACTGTTGTTGCATGTTCCTTGATTACTTGCATTGCTCAGGACAGCTGTGAGTGACAGATTACATTACTTACTTGCATATGTTTCGGTACTTATTGGTGATTGTCACTGACTTGTAGAAACACTGATGCAAGTTTTGTTTTTATGGCTTTGATTACTTATTGTATGCTAGTAACGTATGATAGACACTGCTGTAGTTGGACAACGGCTGCTGCATGTTTCACTGAGTACGTGCATTGCTCAGGACCGCTGTGAGTGATAGATTGCTTTACTTACTTGCATATGTTTCGGTACTTATTGGTGATTGTTACTGACTTGTATGGAAACATCTGCTGCTGCTTGTTCCTTGATTACTTAAATGTATGCTAGGAACGTATGATAGATACTGCTGAAACTGGACAACTGTTGTTACATGCTCCTTGATTACCGCTGTGAGTGACAGATTGCATTACTTACTTGCATATGTTTCTGTACTTATTGGTGATTGCTACTGACCTTTATGGAAACATATGCTGTTGCTTGTTCCTTGATTACTTAATTGAATGCTAGGAACGTATGATAGAGACTCCTGAAATTGGACAACTGCTGCATGTTCCTTGATTACTTGCATTGCTCAGGACCGCTGTGAGTGACAGATTGCACTACTTACTTGCATATGTTTTGGTACTTATTGGTGATTGTTACTGACTTGAATGGAAACATCAGCTGCTGCTTGTTCCATGATTACTTAATTGTATGTTAGGAATGTATGATAGACATTGCTGAAACTGGACAACTGTTACTGCATGTTCCTTGATTACTTGCATTGCTCAGGACCGCTGTGAGTGATAGATTGCACTACTTACTTGCATATGTTTCAGTACTTATTGGTGATTGTTACTGACTTGTATTGAAACATCTGCTGCTGCTTGTTCCTTGATTAATTAATTGTATGCTAGGAACGTATGATAGACACTGCTGAAACTAGACAACTGTTGTTGCATGTTCCTTGATTACTTGCATTGCTCAGGACCGCTGTGAGTGACAGATTACATTACTTACTTGCATATGTTTCGGTACTTATTTGTGATTGTCACTGACTTGTATGAAACATCTGATGCAATTTGTTCCTTGATTACTTAATTGTATGCTAGTAACGTATGATAGACACTGCTGTAAGTGGACAACTGCTGCTGCATGTTCCTTGTTACTTGCATTGCTCAGGACCGCTGTGAGTGACAGATTGCATTACTTACTTGCATATGTTTCCGTACTTATTGGTGATTGATACTGACTTGTATGGAAACATCTACTGCTGCTTGTTTCTTGATTACTAAAATGTATGCTAGGAACGTATGATAGACACTGCTGTAAGTGGACGACTGCTGCTGCATGTTCCTTGTTACTTGCATTGCTCAGGACCGGTGTGAGTGATAGATTGCATTACTTACTTGCTTATGTTTTGGTACTTATTGGCGATTGTTACTGACTTGTATGGAAACATCTGTCGCTGCTTGTTCCTTGATTACTTAATTGTATGTTAGGAATGTATGATAGACATTGCTGAAACTAGACAACTGTTGTTGCATGTTCCTTGATTACTTGCATTGCTCAGGACAGCTGTGAGTGACAGATTACATTACTTACTTGCATATGTTTCGGTACTTATTGGTGATTGTCACTGACTTGTATGAAACATCTGATGCAGTTTGTTCTTTGATTACTTAATTGTATGCTAGTAACGTATGATAGACACTGCTGTAAGTGGACAACTGCTGCTGCATGTTCCCTGATTACTTGCATTGCTCAGGACCGCTGTGAGTGATAGATTGCTTTACTTACTTGCATATGTTTCGGTACTTATTGGTGATTGTTACTGACTTGTATGGAAACATCTGCTGCTGCTTGTTCCTTGATTACTTAATTGTATGCTAGGAATGTATGATAGACACTGCTGAAACTAGACAACTGTTGTTGCATGTTCCTTGATTACTTGCATTGCTCAGGACAGCTGTGAGTGACAGATTACATTACTTACTTGCATATGTTTCGGTACTTATTGGTGATTGTCACTGACTTGTATGAAACATCTGATGCAGTTTTTTCCTTGATTACTTAATTGTATGCTAGTAACGTATGATAGACACTGCTGTAAGTGGACAACTGCTGCTACATGTTCCTTGTTACTTGCATTGCTCAGGACCGGTGTGAGTGATAGATTGCATTACTTACTTGCATATGTTTCGGTACTTATTGGTGCTTGTTACTGACTTGTATGGAAACATCTGCTGCTGCTTGTTCCTTGATTACTTAATTGTATGTTAGGAACGTGTGATAGACACTGCTGAAACTATACAACTGCTGCTGCATGTTCCTTGATTACTTGCATTGCTCAGGACCGCTGTGAGTGACAGATTGCACTACTTACTTGCATATGTTCCGGTACTTATTGGTGATTGTTACTGACTTGTATGGAAACATCAGTTGCTGCTTGTTCCTTGATTACTTAATTGTATGTTAGGAATGTATGATAGACATTGCTGAAACTGGACAACTGCTACTACATGTTCCTTGATTACTTGCATTGCTCAGGACCACTGTGAGTGATAGATTGCATTACTTACTTGCATATGTTTCGGTACTTATTGGTGATTGATACTGACTTGTACGGAAACATCTGCTGCTGCTTGTTCCTTGATTACTTAATTGTATGCTAGGAACGTATGATAGACACTGTTGAAACAAGACAACTGTTGTTGCATGTTCCTTGATTACTTGCATTGCTCAGGTTCGCTGTGAGTGACAGATTACATTACTTACTTGCATATGTTTCGGTACATATTGGTGATTGTCACTGACTTGTATGAAACATCTGATGCAGTTTGTTCCTTGATTACTTAATTGTATGCTAGTAAAGTACGATAGACACTGTTGTAAGTTGACAACTGCTGCTGCATGTTCCTTGTTACTTGCATTGCCCAGGACCGCTGTGAGTGACAGATTGCATTACTTACTTGCATATGTTTCGGTACTTATTGGTGATTGATTCTGACTTGTATGAAAACATCTGCTGCTGCTTGTTCCTTGATTACTTAAATGTATGCTAGGAACGTATGATAGATACTGCTGAAACTGGACAACTGCTGTTGCATGCTCCTTGATTACCGCTGTGAGTGACAGATTGCATTACTTACTTGCGTATGTTTCGGTACTTATTGGTGATTGTTACTGACTTGTATGGAAACATCTGCTGCTGCATGTTCCTTGATTACTTAATTGTATGTTAGGAATGTATGAAAGACATTGCTGAAACTGGACAACTGCTGCTGCATGTTCCTTGATTACTTGCATTGCTCAGGACCGCTGTGAGTGACAGATTGCCCTACTTACTTGCATATGTTCCTGTACTTATTGGTGATTTTTACTGACTTGTATGGAAACATCAGCTGCTGCTTGTTCCTTGATTACTTAATTGTATGTTAGGAATGTATGATAGACATTGCTGAAACTAGACAACTGCTGCTGCATGTTTCCTGATTACTCTCGTTGCTCAGGACCGCTGTGTGTGATAGATTGCATTACTTACTTACATATGTTTCGGTACTTATTGGTGATTGTTACTGAGTTGTATGGAAACATCTGCTGCTGCTTGTTCCTTGATTACTTAATTGTATGCTAGGAACGTATGAAAGACACTGCTGAAACTAGACAACTGTTGTTGCATGTTCCTTGATTACTTGCGATGCTCAGGACCGCTGTGAGTGACAGATTACATTACTTACTTGCATATGTTTCGGTACTTATTGGTGATTGTCACTGACTTGTATGGAACATCTGACGCAGTTTGTTGCTTGATTACTTAATTGTATGCTAGTAACGTATGATAGACACTGCTGTAAGTGGACAACTGCTGCTGCATGTTCCTTGTTACTTGCATTGCTCAGGACCGCTGTGAGTGACAGATCGCATTACTTACTTGCATATGTTTCGGTACTTATTGGTGATTGATACTGACTTGTATGGAAACATCTACAGCTGCTTGTTCCTTGATTACTTAAATGTATGCTAGGAACGTATGATAGACACTGCTGAAACTGGACAACTGTTGTTGCATGTTCCTTTATTACTTGCATTGCTCAGGACCGCTATGAGTGTCAGATAGCATTTCTTACTTGCATATGTTTAGGTACTTATTGGTAATTGTCACATACTTGTATGAAACATCTGATGCAGTTTGTTCCTTGATTACTTAATTGTATGCTAGTAACGTATGATAGACACTGTTGCAAGTGGAATACTGCTGCTGCATGTTCCTTGTTACTTGCATTGCTCAGGACCGCTGTGAGTGACAGATTGCATTACTTACTTGCATATGTTTCGGTACTTATTGGTGATTGATACTGACTTGTATGAAAACATCTGCTGCTGCTTGTTCCTTGATTACTTAAATGTATGCTAGGAACGTATGATAGATACTGCTGAAACTGGACAACTGTTGTAGCATGCTCCTTGATTACCGCTGTGAGTGACAGATTGCATTACTTACTTGCGTATGTTTCGGTACTTATTGGTGATTGTAACTGACTTGTATGGAAACATCTGCCGCTGCTTGTTCCTTGATTACTTAATTGTATGTTAGGAATGTATGATAGACATTGCTGAAACTAGACAACTGCTGCTGCATGTTCCCTGATTACTTGCATTGCTCAGGACCGCTGTGAGTGATAGATTGCTTTACTTACTTGCATATGTTTTGGTACTTATTGGTGATTGTTACTGACTTGTATGGAAACATCTGCTGCTGCTTGTTCCTTGATTACTTAATTGTATGCTAGGAACGTATGATAGACACTACTGAAACTAGACAACTGTTGTTGCATGTTCCTTGGTTACTTGCATTGCTCAGGACAGCTGTGAGTGACAGATTACATTACTTACTTGCATATGTTTCGGTACTTATTGGTGATTGTCACTGACTTGTATGAAACATCTGATGCAGTTTGTTCCTTGATTACTTAATTGTATGCTAGTAACGTATGATAGACACTGCTGTAAATGGACAACTGCTGCTACATGTTCCTTGTTACTTGCATTGCTCAGGACCGGTGTGAGTGATAGATTGCATTACTTACTTGCATATGTTTCGGTACTTATTGGTGATTGTTACTGACTTGTATGGAAACATCTGCTGCTGCTTGTTCCTTGATTACTTAATTGTATGTTAGGAACGTGTGATAGACACTGCTGAAACTAGACAACTGCTGCTGCATGTTCCTTGATTACTTGTATTGCTCAGGACCGCTGTGAGTGACAGATTGCACTACTTACTTGCATATGTTCCGGTACTTATTGGTGATTGTTACTGACTTGTATGGAAACATCAGTTGCTGCTTGTTCCTTGATTACTTAATTGTATGTTAGGAATGTATGATAGACATTGCTGAAACTGGACAACTGCTACTAAATGTTCCTTGATTACTTGCATTGCTCAGGACCACTGTGAGTGATAGATTGCATTACTTACTTGCATATGTTTCGGTACTTATTGGTGATTGATACTGACTTGTATGGAAACATCTGCTGCTGCTTGTTCCTTGATTACTTAATTGTATGCTAGGAACGTATGATAGACACTGTTGAAACAAGACAACTGTTGTTGCATGTTCCTTGATTACTTGCATTGCTCAGGACCGCTGTGAGTGACAGATTACATTATTTACTTGCATATGTTTCGGTACATATTGGTGATTGTCACTGACTTGTATGAAACATCTGATGCAGTTTGTTCCTTGATTACTTAATTGTATGCTAGTAACGTATGATAGACACTGCTGTAAGTGGACAACTGTTGTTGCATGTTCCTTGTTACTTGCATTGCTCAGGACCGCTGTGAGTGACAGATTGCATTACTTACTTGCATATGTTTCGGTACTTATTGGTGATTGATACTGACTTGTATGAAAACATCTGCTGCTGCTTGTTCCTTGATTACTTAAATGTATGCTAGGAACGTATGATAGACACTGCAGAAACTGGACAACTGTTGTTGCATGTTCCTTTATTACTTGCATTGCTCAGAACCGTTATGAGTGTCGGATAGCATTACTTACTTGCATATGTTTCGGTACTTATTGGTGATTGATACTGACTTGTATGGAAACATCTGCTGCTGCTTGTTCCTTGATTACTTAATTGTATGCTAGGAACGTATGATAGACACTACTGAAACTAGACAACTGTTGTTGCATGTTCCTTGAATACTTGCATTGCTCAGGACCGCTGTGAGTGACAGATTACATTTCTTACTTGCATATGTTTCGGTACTTATTAGTGATTGTCACTGACTTGTATGAAACATCTGATGCAGTTTGTTCCTTGATTACTTAATTGTATGCTAGTAACGTATGATAGACACTGCTGTAAGTGGACAACTGCTGCTGCATGTTCGTTGTTACTTGCATTGCTCAGCACCGCTGTGAGTGACAGATTGCATTACTTACTTGCATATGTTTCGGTACTTATTGGTGATTGATACTGACTTGTATGAAAACATCTGCTGCTGCTTGTTCCTTGATTACTTAAATGTATGCTAGGAACGTATGATAGATACTGCTGAAACTGGACAACTGTTGTTGCATGCTCCTTGATTACCGCTGTGAGTGACAGATTGCATTACTTACTTGCGTATGTTTCGGTACTTATTGGTGATTGTAACTGACTTGTATGGAAACATCTGCCGCTGCTTGTTCCTTGATTACTTAATTGTATGTTAGGAATGTATGATAGACATTGCTGAAACTAGACAACTGCTGCTGCATGTTCCCTGATTACTTGCATTGCTCAGGACCGCTGTGAGTGATAGATTGCTTTACTTACTTGCATATGTTTTGGTACTTATTGGTGATTGTTACTGACTTGTATGGAAACATCTGCTGCTGCTTGTTCCTTGATTACTTAATTGTATGCTAGGAACGTATGATAGACACTGCTGAAACTAGACAACTGTTGTTGCATGTTCCTTGGTTACTTGCATTGCTCAGGACAGCTGTGAGTGACAGATTACATTACTTACTTGCATATGTTTCGGTACTTATTGGTGATTGTCACTGACTTGTATGAAACATCTGATGCAGTTTGTTCCTTGATTACTTAATTGTATGCTAGTAACGTATGATAGACACTGTTGTAAGTGGACAACTGCTGCTACATGTTCCTTGTTACTTGCATTGCTCAGGACCGGTGTGAGTGATAGATTGCATTACTTACTTGCATATGTTTCGGTACTTATTGGTGATTGTTACTGACTTGTATGGAAACATCTGCTGCTGCATGTTCCTTGATTACTTAATTGTATGTTAGGAACGTGTGATAGACACTGCTGAAACTAGACAACTGTTGTTGCATGTTCCTTGATTACTTAATTGTATGTTAGGAATGTATGATAGACATTGCTGAAACTGGACAACTGCTACTACATGTTCCTTGATTACTTGCATTGCTCAGGACCACTGTGAGTGATAGATTGCATTACTTACTTGCATATGTTTCGGTACTTATTGGTGATTGATACTGACTTGTATGGAAACATCTGCTGCTGCTTGTTCCTTGATTACTTAATTGTATGCTAGGAACGTATGATAGACACTGTTGAAGCAAGTCAACTGTTGTTGCATGTTCCTTGATTACTTGCATTGCTCAGGACCGCTGTGAGTGACAGATTACATTACTTACTTGCATATGTTTCGGTACATATTGGTGATTGTCACTGACTTGTATGAAACATCTGATGCAGTTTGTTCCTTGATTACTTAATTGTATGCTAGTAACGTATGATAGACACTGCTGTAAGTGGACAACTGTTGTTGCATGTTCCTTGTTACTTGCATTGCTCAGGACCGCTGTGAGTGACAGATTGCATTACTTACTTGCATATGTTTCGGTACTTATTGGTGATTGATACTGACTTGTATGAAAACATCTGCTGCTGCTTGTTCCTTGATTACTTAAATGTATGCTAGGAACGTATGATAGACACTGCAGAAACTGGACAACTGTTGTTGCATGTTCCTTTATTACTTGCATTGCTCAGAACCGTTATGAGTGTCAGATAGCATTACTTACTTGCATATGTTTCGGTACTTATTGGTGATTGATACTGACTTGTATGGAAACATCTGCTGCTGCTTGTTCCTTGATTACTTAATTGTATGCTAGGAACGTATGATAGACACTACTGAAACTAGACAACTGTTGTTGCATGTTCCTTGAATACTTGCATTGCTCAGGACCGCTGTGAGTGACAGATTACATTTCTTACTTGCATATGTTTCGGTACTTATTAGTGATTGTCACTGACTTGTATGAAACATCTGATGCAGTTTGTTCCTTGATTACTTAATTGTATGCTAGTAACGTATGATAGACACTGCTGTAAGTGGACAACTGCTGCTGCATGTTCGTTGTTACTTGCATTGCTCAGCACCGCTGTGAGTGACAGATTGCATTACTTACTTGCATATGTTTCGGTACTTATTGGTGATTGAAACTGACTTGTATGAAAACATCTGCTGCTGCTTGTTCCTTGATTACTTAAATGTATGCTAGGAACGTATGATAGATACTGCTGAAACTGGACAACTGTTGTTGCATGCTCCTTGATTACCGCTGTGAGTGACAGATTGCATTACTTACTTGCGTATGTTTCGGTAATTATTGGTGATTGTAACTGACTTGTATGGAAACATCTGCCGCTGCTTGTTCCTTGATTACTTAATTGTATGTTAGGAATGTATGATAGACATTGCTGAAACTAGACAACTGCTGCTGCATGTTCCCTGATTACTTGCATTGCTCAGGACCGCTGTGAGTGATAGATTGCTTTACTTACTTGCATATGTTTTGGTACTTATTGGTGATTGTTACTGACTTGTAATGAAACATCTGCTGCTGCTTGTTCCTTGATTACTTAATTGTATGCTAGGAACGTATGATAGACACTGCTGAAACTAGACAACTGTTGTTGCATGTTCCTTGGTTACTTGCATTGCTCAGGACAGCTGTGAGTGACAGATTACATTACTTACTTGCATATGTTTCGGTACTTATTGGTGATTGTCACTGACTTGTATGAAACATCTGATGCAGTTTGTTCCTTGATTACTTAATTGTATGCTAGTAACGTATGATAGACACTGTTGTAAGTGGACAACTGCTGCTACATGTTCCTTGTTACTTGCATTGCTCAGGACCGGTGTGAGTGATAGATTGCATTACTTACTTGCATATGTTTCGGTACTTATTGGTGATTGTTACTGACTTGTACGGAAACATCTGCTGCTGCTTGTTCCTTGATTACTTAATTGTATGTTAGGAACGTATGATAGACACTGCTGAAACTAGACAACTGCTGTTGCATGTTCCTTGATTACTTAATTGTATGTTAGGAATGTATGATAGACATTGCTGAAACTGGACAACTGCTACTACATGTTCCTTGATTACTTGCATTGCTCAGGACCACTGTGAGTGATAGATTGCATTACTTACTTGCATATGTTTCGGTACTTATTGGTGATTGATACTGACTTGTATGGAAACATCTGCTGCTGCTTGTTCCTTGATTACTTAATTGTATGCTAGGAACGTATGATAGACACTGTTGAAACAAGACAACTGTTGTTGCATGTTCCTTGATTACTTGCATTGCTCAGGACCGCTGTGAGTGACAGATTACATTACTTACTTGCATATGTTTCGGTACATATTGGTGATTGTCACTGACTTGTATGAAACATCTGATGCAGTTTGTTCCTTGATTACTTAATTGTATGCTAGTAAAGTACGATAGACACTGCTGTAAGTGGACAACTGCTGCTGCATGTTCCTTGTTACTTGCATTGCCCAGGACCGCTGTGAGTGACAGATTGCATTACTTACTTGCATATGTTTCGGTACTTATTGGTGATTGATTCTGACTTGTATGAAAACATCTGCTGCTGCTTGTTCCTTGATTACTTAAATGTATGCTAGGAACGTATGATAGATACTGCTGAAACTGGACAACTGTTGTTGCATGCTCCTTGATTACCGCTGTGAGTGACAGATTGCATTACTTACTTGCGTATGTTTCGGTACTTATTGGTGATTGTAACTGACTTGTATGGAAACATCTGCTGCTGCTTGTTCCTTGATTACTTAATTGTATGTTAGGAATGTATGAAAGACATTGCTGAAACTGGACAACTGCTGCTGCATGTTCCTTGATTACTTGCATTGCTCAGGACCGCTGTGAGTGACAGATTGCCCTACTTACTTGCATATGTTCCTGTACTTATTGGTGATTTTTACTGACTTGTATGGAAACATCAGCTGCTGCTTGTTCCTTGATTACTTAATTGTATGTTAGGAATGTATGATAGACATTGCTGAAACTAGACAACTGCTGCTGCATGTTCCCTGATTACTTGCATTGCTCAGGACCGCTGTGAGTGATAGATTGCATTACTTACTTGCATATGTTTCGGTACTTATTGGTGATTGTTACTGACTTGTATGGAAACATCTGCTGCTGCTTGTTCCTTGATTACTTAATTGTATGCTAGGAACGTATGAAAGACACTGCTGAAACTAGACAACTGTTGTTGCATGTTCCTTGATTACTTGCAATGCTCAGGACCGCTGTGAGTGACAGATTACATTACTTACTTGCATATGTTTCGGTACTTATTGGTGATTGTCACTGACTTGTATGGAACATCTGACGCAGTTTGTTGCTTGATTACTTAATTGTATGCTAGTAACGTATGATAGACACTGCTGTAAGTGGACAACTGCTGCTGCATGTTCCTTGTTACTTGCATTGCTCAGGATCGCTGTGAGTGACAGATCGCATTACTTACTTGCATATGTTTCGGTACTTATTGGTGATTGATACTGACTTGTATGGAAACATCTACAGCTGCTTGTTCCTTGATTACTTAGTTGTATGCTAGGAACGTATTATAGACACTGCTGAAACTGGACAACTGTTGTTGCATGCTCCTTGATTACACTTGCATTGCTCAGGACCGCTGTGAGTGTCAGATTGCACTACTTACTTGCATATGTTTCGGTACTTATTGGTGATTGTTACTGACTTGTATGGAAACATCTGCTGCTGCTTGTTCCTTGATTACTCAATTGTATGTTAGGAACGTAGGATAGACACTGCTGAAACTAGACAACTGCTGCTGCATGTTCCTTGATTACTTGCATTGCTCAAGACCACTGTGAGTTACAGATTGATCTACTTACTTGCATATGTTCCGGTACTTGTTGGTGATTGTTACTGTCTTGTATGGAAACATCAGTTGGTGCTTGTTCCTTGATTACTTAATTGAATGTTAGGAATGTATGATAGACATTGTTGAAACTGGACAACTGCTACATCATGTTCCTTGATTACTTGCATTGCTCAGGACCGCTGTGAGTGATAGATTGCATTACTTACTTGCATATGTTTCGGTACTTATTGGTGATAGAAACTGACTTGTATGGAAACATCTGCTGCTGCTTGTTCCTTGATTACTTAATTGTATGCTAGGAACGTATGATAGACACTGCTGAAACTTGACAACTGTTGTTGCATGTTCCTTGATTTCCTGCATTGCTCAGGACTGCTGTGAGTGACAGATTCCATTACTTACTTGCATATGTTTCGGTACTTATTGGTGATTGTCACTGAGTTGTATGAAACATCTGATGCAGTTTGTTCCTTAATTACTTAATTGTATGCTAGTAACGTACGATAGACACTGCTGTAAGTGGACAACTGCTGCTGCATGGTCCTTGTTACTTGCATTGCCCAGGACCGCTGTGAGTGACAGATTGCACTACTTACTTGCATATGTTTCGGTACTTATTGGTGATTGTTACTGACTTGTATGGAAACATCTGCTGCTGCTTGGTCCTTGATTACTTAATTCTATGTTAGGAACGTATGATAGACACTGCTGAAACTAGACAACTGCTGCTGCATGTTCCTTGATTACTTGCATTGCTCATTACCGCTGTGAGTGACAGATTGCACTACTTACTTGCATATGTCCCGGTACTTGTTGGTGATTGTTACTGTCTTGTATGGAAACATCAGTTGGTGCTTGTTCCTTGATTACTTAATTGTATGTTAGGAATGTATGATACACATTGCTGACACTGGACAACTGCTACTTCATGTTCCTTGATTACTTGCATTGCTCAGGACCGCTGTGAGTGATAGATTACATTACTTACTTGCATATGTTTTGGTACTTATTGGTGATTGTTACTGACTTGTATGGAAACATCAGCTGCTTGTTCCTTGATTACTTAATTGTATGCTAGGAACGTATGATAGACACTGCTGAAACTAGACAACTGTTGTTGCATGTTCCTTGATTTCTTGCATTGCTCAGGACTGCTGTGAGTGACAGATTGCATTACTTACTTGCATATGTTTCGGTACTTATTGGTGATTGTCACTGAGTTGTATGAAACATCTGATGCAGTTTGTTCCTTGATTACTTAATTGTATGCTAGTAACGTACGATAGACACTGCTTGTCACACCCCTCTAAAGCGGAAACACGAGATGTAACGGTGAATGTGATCATTGCATAAGTCTCAAGATTCATACCATAATAAAATTGTTTCCAAAAGCAACCACCATACATCAAAAGTAAATGTGTTTAAAGATTACAACCCAAAAACATAAGTAATAGCGTTTGATTTGCAAATAAATTAAAATCTTCATGAGCACACGACTTGAATGCAATCACGCTTCAACGTACCACTTACGATTACTTTCCTGAAAAGCATGTCATAAAAACAGGTCAACTATAAAATAGTTGGTGAGTTCACGGGTTTTGTATGAAATAAGCAATTTCAAAACGCAATGTATTTGCAATATGTCATGGTTGTTAAATGTTTGTCTTTGTAGCACATGGTAATGTTGTACACAATGTATATGTAATGAGCCACTACTCAAACCTAGAATGTTGACTTTGAATGCCACAATGTGAAAATCACATAAATGTATGTATGATAATTATGCACTCACTAGTACCGCATGAGTGGGTCGTCAACCAAATATCGATATCCATAAGAATCATCCGGCTCATCAAAATGAGTTAACTGAGTAGTGTGTTTGTCGTGTGGACTTACATAATGTTTAGTTTGTCACTCATACAAGACTACAATTGTATCCGTACCAATGTGCCAAAATGAATGAACGAATGTATGAGTTCATATGTATCAAGTTTGGTAAGAACAACCATATTGCATAAAATGTATCACGCTTGTATAACAAGAGTTTGTTTGCTTTGCATAAACATGTTTGTATGTATGACAAGTTTGTATAACAAGTGTTTGCATGCATCGTACTCATGTTCGAAAGTATAACAAGTTGGTATAACAAATGTTTGCATGCATTGTCATAAACGAGTTTGAAAGTGCATTAAGAGTTCAAATGAATAGTAACATGCTTTTCACCCCAAAACGTAATATAGTAAAAAGGGGCCGTGAATACTCACAATAGTCCAATGTGATTGAATCGAGCTTCGAATGTAATCACTAGTTACCTCCTAAAATACGCAAACGATTCTAGGTAAGTTTCTTGTCTAAATAGGCATGTTTAAGTCTAATTTCTAATAAATCTATTCAATTGCCAAATGTTGTTAGAATTAACTATTTTGATTTTGATCCTTTGTTTGTAAAATAACATGTGATGATTTTAGTAACTTATAAGTAAAACATCTATTATATGACCAATATGGATATAATAGAATAATTTGGGTTTGTCTTACATTATAACAAAAAGGTGCAATGATTAATACATGTAAAGACAAAACAAGAATATTTACTTTTCTGGACAGATTTTTGGGTATACTTTAGAGATCTAAAAAGTTAACTTTTAGCCACTTTCTGGATCTGAATATTATACAGGTTTTATTTCCATGTCTTATATGTTTTGTATAATTATTTCAGAATTTATTAAGAAGATTTAGTATTTTTAAAAATTCGTACAAAAATATGTGTCCAGAAGGTTGTGCTGTCTGCACACCTTTCTTGTTTGGACAGTAGGTGGCTATAAACTTAATCATCTTGAATGATTCCACTTGGGTTCAAAAGTTAACCCATAAAACTAGCTTCCAGAAAAAGAATCAACTAAATCTAAGTTTGCATGTGTGAGATATGGTGTTTTAAAGTCAACCCAACTTTCTGTCCAGATTTATGATTCTGTATACTTGTTTTTAAAAATTCGTGTGGAACAGAATACACATTATTTTTGAATGAGACTACTTCGGTTAGTTAGTTAACTCATAAACTTAAATTTCAGAAGAAGAATCACCCAATTTGGGTCAAGAATGAACAAGTTATGACCATTTGAAGTTGGGTCATAATCTGCTCATAAATCTTCAAGCAAACAGCATACAAGTTATTGACAAAACTTGATGTGCATGCTTATGAATCCGATTTAATTGATGATTAAACTCAAGTTTTGAACATGCAATGGTGTTAGGTATCTTCAAAACACATTTACCCCATAAATAACTCAAAAGAGTATGGGATTTTTAGTGTTTGAACCATAAAGCTACTATGCATGCCCATTTTTGAGCTTTTCAAGAGCTTTCTTGTTTCTTGACTTAGGTTTGATCATGGATTACCATCTTTTACAACATTTAACATGTGTTGATGGTTAATCTACAAACATCAAGTAACAAAATCGTTCTTGAAGAAAAATGAAAGAAAAAAGTAGGAGAAATAACAAGAAAACTTGTAAAAAGATGAAGTTTGAGTGTAGTGTTCATGCTAGATGCATGAACACATGTTTGTACCTTTTGATTCACACTTGAAGAGTTCAATGAATGTGTTAATGGCTGAATTTTCTGCTGATTTTTGAGAGAAAAATCTGAGTTTTAGTGAGAGAAACAAGAGAGAGAATGAGTGGAATGAGAATGATGAAGAGATGGAGTGTTGAAGTGATTTTTATAGAAAAAATCACACTTTTTCTTTTTCTTTTCTTTTCTTTTTTTTTTGGCTGGACCTAAAAGGGTGATATTCAGATATATTTATTTATTTATTTTCTTATAAAGTTGTAAATATATGTATTTAAGAGTTGGTTGCTTGTTTGTGCATAAAGAGTAAAATTTATGCTCATTTTCTTACTAGTTTGTGACATAAGTAACTTTTTAGTATGTGTAATTTATATTTATAAAATTTTTGTGTTTCAAATTTATGTTTCTCTTATTTCTTATTATTTATGCAAACTTTTATAAGTTTGTTGCTATTTTAGTTAAATTGGCACAATACGGATGTCTTTCTTCAAATCTTTGATTAACTTTGTTACTTATTTTTGCTTTATTTACTAAGTGAATTCAACATTATGTATCTTTGTATTTTTGAATCATTATTAGCTTGTCATGTCTATCCATTAATTATATTTTCTGGCATTGTATGAAAATTATCAGAAAATTCTGCGCCGAACTGTAACATCCAATTACCACAAACAGTACACGTCATAATATTTCATTTGATTAAGTAATAATAATTGTTTGATACCACAGGTCCCACAGCAAGAATACTTAATTACAACAATATTAAAATCAAATGGTGGTCTAACTAGCTTCTAAATCTTCAATCAGAGTGCGGAAGACTGAACAAGCTACCCGAGACCGCATCATCTTACAAAATAGGCATCATCAAAAGTCCAAAGGTCTGCTATTCATCAAAATCCATATTCACTTAGCCTGGGACGAACTACCTGCTATGATCTTGCCTTTGTCAGCTTTTCCTGAAAAAGAATTGTCATGACAGAGTAAGCTAACAAAGCTTAGTGAGTAAACAGAATTCCATAAGTTACCACACACATGCCATACTATCAGCTCCTGCCGGCAAGTCACTACGGTTGAGAGACAACCCAGTTTGTTTTCCCCTATGTAAAGCCGAAGCTTTACGGGAAGTGTATGGAAACAAGTCATATAGGAAAGGAATCTGCAGAATTCCCTCCTGTGAATGGAGATCTCGCATTCGGTCCTATCGGATGATGCAGTATGCAGCGGCAATTATATAAACAGTCAAGTAAGCAGTAAGCAGGATAAGTATTTACAATAAATGTAAAAGTGAACATGCATTCAAGGCAATTCAAGTGTCAAACTTCAGTAATGTCAAAAGTACGCTTCTATGATACAATAAAGTATTAAAGAAACATGCAGCAACAAACGGAAGTTTCCATACAGTCGATGACATTCACCAATAAGTATCGAAACATATGTATGTAATTAATGAAATCTGTCACTCACAGTGGTCCGTAGTCAGATAGTGCTTAACGAATTAAGGTGTTCAGTTTACTCTGTCAAATCGGCGGGTTCCTGCATTTCAGTTTCAAGTCTGGCATATTAATGTCAAGTCTGAGTCATAATCTATATAACCCTAGTTATATATTCCGGTCATTGTCAATTCTGGTCATCGAGTCTGAGGTAGTTCCTATCGTCCCAAGGTGAGTCTATTCTTATCAGATTAATACGATCCATCTAATTACAGATGTATGGCCTTGAAACAAGGCCAATCATATTTCTTAGCAAGTTAAACAGGTCATACACATTCCAAGGGTTCGTACAGAGTCTGTTAATTCATTTGTGCATAAAATAGATATGCAACTTGAACTTGTGAGTTTTATCATAATCATATTATACTTTTAATTACAATAGGTTGATTAATCACTTAATCTGATTTTAGGAATTTAACTTTAGCTAGAAACAAACACAGATTCGAATTAAGGACAACAGATTCGAATCTTAACTATTTCGAATCTATAGATTCGAAACACACATATAGAATCGAGGGCATTCATAGGTTCGAAATGAGGACATAAACTCGAAAACACCTACATAGACTCGAGGCAGCATAAATTCGAAGCTAATAGATTCGAAATACATAGATTCGAATCAGATAGATTCGAAATCAGGACTTAGACTCGAGCAGATACCCAGATTCGAGCCTACATAGATTCGAACACATAGAATCGAACAGACATACACTCGAGTCTAGGTGATTAGATTCGAGACACACACAATTCGAGTCTAAGCATGAATCTCTCGAATCTGATCATCTTGTTCATCGGTTTTCCAGGTTCTAACAACTAAATATGAGCATAAATGATAGAGAAATGGTTACTAAACTTCGTCCAAGCTATAGCCTTCGACTATGGATGATTTCCAAGCAAGAACAGGTCCTAAACGGGGGCAAATCAGCTTCAAATGAAGGAAAAATGAGCAAACTCGAAAATGCTCATTCAAAACCGAACCAAAAGTCAGAAAAATGGTCGATCTTACCTCAAATCCGGACGAAATCAAACAAGAAATGGTAGATTCGTGAAGAGCTCGACGATCTCTATCCGATGGCGCAAGAATCACGAGAATCCGACGGTTCGATTAGTAGAAAAGATAGAGAGAAGGACAATCTTAGAGAGAGAGGGAGGAGAATCCAAATTTCCAAACTTAAGAAGTGAGGAGAGGAGCTCCTATTTATAGGGAAAATAGGGAAAAATCAGATTTTCTACTGAATTTTCCGAAATTGACCAACTTAATTTCCCAACAATCCGATTTGCATATTTGTCTTTTAGTCACATTTTTATTCATTTTAGTCCGTTTCGTCACTTTCAGTCTTTAATTTGTCATTTAGCTGAATATTAATTATTAATTTTATTTCAGCTAATTTTGGGCAACTTTTCATAATTAATTATAACTTAATATAATTAACTATTTAAGATTCATGTTTTCAGTTAATTACTAATATTTGGATAAAATTGCTTTATTATCAAAAGTCTGATGCTGTAATTTATATTTAATAAATTACGAGCTGTTACAATCTTCCCCCGTTAAATTGATTCCGTCCTCGGAATCGACTAAGACAGAAATAACTTCGGATACTTCTGCCTAAACTCGTCTTCTCGTTCCCAAGTTTGCGCAGATCCCTTATGGTATTTCCATTGGACTAACACCATTGGAATTTCCTTGTTGCGCAATTTCAAAACCTTATGATCGATTATACGCTCGGGCTCTTCTTCGTATCGTAACTGCTCATCTATTTGCACGTCTTTCCAAGGAATCACAGCTTCAGCGTCAGCTAAACACTTTCGAATATTACTCACATGAAATACATCATGAATCCCAGTCATTTCGGCAGGCAACATCAACCTGTAGGCCTGCAATCCTACACGCTCGAGAATTTCAAAATGACCCACAAATCGAGGGCTCAACTTCCCCCGTTTGCCGAACCTTACTATTCCTTTTCTTGGCGAAACCTTCAGCAACACTTTATCTCCAACTTCAAACGCAATCGGCTTACGTCTTCTATCATGATACTTCTTTTGTCTGTCTTGAGAAGTCTGTATCCGCTGCCGAATCAATTGTAGCTGATCATGGGCTTCTTGCAGAATCGCTGGTCCAGAGATCGGCCGTTCACCTGTTTCCCTCCAACAGGTTGGGGTTCTGCATCGACGTCCGTACAAAAGCTGATATGGAGGCATACCAATAGTCGAGTGATAACTATTGTTATAAGCAAACTCCACAAACGGCAGGTGAGTATCCCAACTTCCACCGAGATCAATCACACAAGCACGTAACATATCTTCTAAGGTCAAAATCGTTCTCTCACTTTGCCCGTCAGTTTCTGGATGATAAGCGGTGCTCATCTTAAGTTCAGTTCCTAGTCCGTTCTGAAAAGCCTTCCAAAAACGAGAAGTAAATCTGCTGTCACGGTCCGATACTATAGACAATGGAACACCATGTCTAGTCACGATTTCCTTTACGTACAACTCAGCTAACTTTTCGAGGCGTTCATCTTCACGTATGGGTAGGAAATGGGCTGACTTAGTAAGTCGATCCACTATTACCCATATAGAGTCATGATTCCGCTTAGTCCTGGGCAGCTTCGTCACAAAGTCCATGGTTATGTGGTCCCACTTCCATTCCGGGATTGGCAATGGTTGTAGTTCCCCATACGGCTTCTGATGTTCAGATTTGACTTGTAAACAAGTCATGCAATTTTCTACATATCGCCCCACGTCCTTCTTCATTCCAGGCCACCAATATTCCGTCTTCAAATCTTGATACATTTTAGTAGAACCAGGGTGTATCGAAAATTTCGACATATGAGCTTCCGACAGAATTTGATCCCGAATACCTCCTAGTCTGGGAACCCATATTCTATCCAAGAACCGTCTAAGACCACTATTATCAAGAGTCAGCTGGGTCACATAAGTAACCATGCGTTCAGATTTCAAGTTCTCATCCCGAATGGCTTCGGTTTGAGCGGCAATAATCGACTCAGTCAAGGCAGACTCCAAAACAACAGAAGTCAAAGCATAACATCGGGTATAATGGTCTTGTCCGGTTTTGCGGCTTAGGGCATCTGCTACAATGTTTGCTTTACCTGGATGGTAAAGGATCTCACAGTCATAGTCTTTAATCAATTCCATAGATCGCCTTTGTCGCATATTCAGCTCTTTCTGGTCAAATATATACTTCAGACTTTTGTGATCGGTATATAACTTGCATCTAGTCCCATACAGATAATGCCGCCAAATCTTCAGTGCGAAAGTCACGGCTGCAAGCTCCAAGTCATGCGTCGGGTAATTCTTTTCATGCGCCTTTAGCTGCCTTGATGCGTAGGCAATTACTTTATCACTTTGCATCAACACACAGCCTAAACCCATCTTAGAAGCATCACTATAGACTACAAAATCATCATTACCCTCAGGTAAAGCCAGAATCGGTGCTTCTACTAGCTTACGCTTCAAAGTCTCAAAGGCTCGATCTTGAGATTCATTCCATTCAAACTTAACTTCTTTCTTCGTCAGACTGGTTAAAGGCACCGCAATCTTGGAGAAATCACGGATAAATCTTCTGTAATAACCCGCTAAACCCAAGAAACTTCGAACTTCAGATACGTTTTTCGGCGCTTCCCACTTCTGAACCGCATCAACCTTTGATGGATCTACGGCTATTCCCTCACCGGAGACAATATGTCCTAAAAACTGCACTTGACGTAACCAAAATTCACATTTGGAGAATTTTGCATAGAGTCGCTCCTTTCGTAACAATTCTAGCAATTCTCGCAAATGCATCGCATGATCAGATTCAGACTTGGAGTAAATCAAGATGTCATCAATGAAGACTATCACTGATTTATCCAGCATTGGTCTACATACCCTATTCATGAGGTCCATAAATGCGGCCGGGGCATTTGTGAGACCGAACGGCATTACTAGAAACTCAAAATGACCGTAACGAGTACGAAATGCAGTCTTCGGTATGTCAGACTCAAATACTTTGAGTTGATGATAACCAGATCGGAGATCGATCTTTGAGAAGTAACTAGCCCCTTGCAGTTGATCAAACAAGTCGTCAATTCTAGGCAAAGGGTATCGGTTCTTGATAGTTACCTTATTTAACTCCCGATAATCAATACACATACGAAAGGTACCATCCTTCTTCTCAACAAAAAGAACCGGAGCACCCCAGGGAGAAGTACTCGGACGAATAAACCCTTTTTCTAATAATTCCTGCAACTGACTCATCATTTCCTTCATTTCATTCGGAGCAAGACGGTAAGGGGCTTTCGCGATAGGAGCAGCACCCGGTACAAGGTCAATATGGAATTCAATTTGACGATCTGGTGGCAAACCAGAGATGTCATCCGGGAACACGTCAGGGAAATCTCGAACTACAGGAACATCAGACACGGTCTTTTTAACTTCCTTATCATCTATGGCATATGCTAAAAAGGCGGCACAACCTTTGGTTAGGCACTTCCGGGCTTTCATTACAGAGATGAGACCTAAATCTCGAGTCTTTCTATCGCCATAAACATAACGTTCACTTCCTTCGGGGGTTCTAATTCTAATTATCCTTTTTGCACAAAGGATTTCAGCATTATTTGTCATAAGCCAGTCCATTCCTATAATAACATCGAATTCTCTAATCCACAACGGTATCAGGTCAACGTCCGAGGAGAGGTCATCAATCACTAGCTTACAGGAACGAAAGACTCTATTCACAGTCACAAAATTTCGAGCTAGCAGTTTCTATGTCTAAGGGTGCAGGTAACATCACAGGGGCAAAATCAAACTGTCTAGCAAACTTTTCAGACACGTACGACAGATTAGAGCCAGAGTCAAATAAGATTAAGGCAGGCATATCATTAACAAGAAATGTACCCGTGACGACGTCAGCAGTCTCTTTTGCCTCTTCGGCTGTCATCTGGAAGGATCTTGGCTGATTCCTCGGGGCAGAAGAACCTTTGACTGATTGCTGAGGTGAAGATGCAGGCGGAGGAACAAATCGAGGTCGGGTACAGTCTCTAGCATGGTGCCCCAACGTAATGCAGTTTCGGCAAGCCTCACTGCGCCTGGGACATTCTGACCTATCATGACCATTCTGCCTACAGCAATAGCACTTAACGAACGCAGGATCGCACTTTCCTTCATGAATCTGCTTGCAGCGAGGACAAGCAGGCTTTGGTGTCGAGGTCACAGCATACGACTTAGCATTCTTGGAAGACTGCTTATCTCCCTTCTTCGAACTTTCACTCTTCCTTTCCATTCTCTCCTTCCCAGCTTTCTCAGATTTTTCCTTCTTACTAGATTTAGCAATAAAAGGACACGCTCGCTCAGGATAGATTTCAAGCTCACCTACCCTAGCAATTTCCACTGCCTCAATATAACTTCTCGGTCTGCCGGACTTCACAAACTTCCGGATTTCTCGATCCAGACCATCCACAAACAAATCCCTTCTCCTTTCGTCGGTATCAACAGGGTGATCAGATAATAGTGAGAGCCTGGTAAATTCCAGCTCATAGTCCGTCACGGATCTTGTACCTTGCTGAAAAGATAGCAGGGTTTTCTCCATCTGGCGCTTAACATCCTGGGGGCAGTATTTTTCCTTCAGGTGAATCTTAAATTGTTCCCAAGTAATGGATTTCTCCATTGCTTCAGACATGGGGTTTGTAATCGACTTCCACCAACGGCCAGCTCCATCTTCCAACATTCCTGTTGCAAACGTCACCTTGTCTTCCTCATTACACTTGGAGAGTTTGAACGCTTTCTCCACATTCGCGACCCAATCCATAGCCTTAACAGGATCAGATGACCCCGCAAACGTACGAGCTCCACACTTCTTGAAATCAACAAACGTACACTCACGTCCTACCTTAACGTGATGGTCAGAAGAGTCAGTCTCACTTTCATCAGAGGACACATGTCTATGCTTCCTCTTCCTGTCTTTCTTCGGCTTCGCTAACATTTCTTCCCTATGCTTTAGTTCTAATTCCTGTAACTTAAGTTCTCGCAACCTAAGTTCTTCTTCACGGCGCTTAAATTCCATTTCGCGCTGGTTTACTTCGTCAGTCTGCATTACTGTTTTACCCTTGGTCAGCAAGTCCTTAATCTCCCTAAATCGGTCTTCAACTGCCATATCAGTCTGTAATCGATTCCTATCCATCATAAGCTGCATCTGCCTACGGTTATCCTCATTCAACTTATGAACGAGGTCAATCAATTGAGCCTGCTGGGGAGGCACAGGCGTAGCAGTACTGCTTGAGTCATTAGCAGTATTTTCGGGGTCAGTGCCTAAGTCCTCTACGTGAACAGATTCTTTGTGTTGATCAGCTGCAGCATCAGCAGCTTTATCAACCCTTGAGGAACCGGCAACAGTCGGATTCTTATCAGCCATTGGCTGAAAATATAAAGGAAATAGCTATTATTTCCTGATTCAAATAAGCACAGTTCAAGTCATAATTCCTACGTCAGATAATCATATCTAAATTCATAGATATGAAGACAGTCAGTCAATCAGGCTGGCACAAAGTCAAATCAAAGTCAAGTCAAAGTTAAGTCAGTATCAAGCAGTCAATCCCTCCCCCATCCTATCAGTCATCATTTGCCTATCTTAGGTCAAGTTGTGTGGGTAGTCCTTTACTAATTAGGTTACCCTAGGCCTCGGTGACTTGTTCGGGAATTCAGAGTCACATAGTCCATATGATGAGAACCTGTCCAGGGACCGAGATGACGAAGATCTGTTAAGGTGGAAGATCGGACCTATCACAAGATCAAAATCCAAAATGTTCCAGGATGCTCTCAATGGAATGATTAAATATTGTCGGAATCAAGCTCCCGTTTGTACGCAAAACAACCAAGCACGCTTCCTAATGTTGATCCAAGTTGAAGACTAATATTAGTCCAAGTTTTGGAGCCCAAGTTCTCACTTTAATCCACAAAAGCCCAAAAATAAATAAAATTCGGCCAAGCCCACCCATGTGCATTGTTTTGGCCATAACTTCCTCATTTTAAGCCCAATTTGAGTGAAATAAAAGCCCACTTCAACCTTAGCCTTTTTCCTATATTTTCAAGAATAAAAAGGGCCCAAAATATGTCCTTAGCCACATCCATGAATCTGCCCATAAAGGTGTCCATGTTAAAGAACTTGTCAAAGATTAAATTCAAGGCATTTTGAAGGTTTTCTCAACATTATGGTCATTTACTTGGAGGAGATAAAGAGATAGAAGTTACTTGCATGATTAATACCTACTAGAAGCTTCAAGTGGTGAAATGTCAATAATGCCCTTTTGATAAGTAGTCTTGCTTATTTGATAGCTTATCGTGATAGCTTGTGCAACTTATCTAGATAAGTAGTTGGTCTTATATTTTCTCCTATAAATAGGCACTCAATGTAACCATTTCAATCATCCTTCATTTTTGAGTAAAATTGTGAGTTTTTAACTCTTATTGTTCCTTACGAACTTTCAGAACTTATCGAGTGTTTTAGCTTGTGGCGTTCGAAACTTATCAATCAACTTGGTGGGGTTGATTGTGGCGTTCTCTATACCAAAGTTCTTGCCTCGTATATAGGCAACGGGTCGCGGTTCCACTTATACCAAGGTTCTTGTCTTGTTTATAGACAATGGGTCGCGGTCCTATCCAAGTTACTTGAAACAACCATTAGAACGATCGGGCAATCGTGATCTATCACACATTCCTCGGGTGAGATCACATCATTTGGTATCAGAGCCAAGTTCTATTGGTTTGTTTTCTACTTTATATTTCATTCGTATCATCTTTTACTTTATTTCTATTCGTCCTTTCATTTTAATTTCTTCTCTTCATCATTGCATTGTGGTTCATGTTTGTAGTGGATCCTGTCAAAAATTGACTTGGTTGCTACTAATTGATTTTTTAGGGGATCATACGAGTTCTTTAGTTTTTTTTTCTGTTTATTCATACTTTGCATCATTTGTTCCTAAAAACAAAAGGAAGCAAAAACACAAGCAAAAAAAAAAAAAAAAAAAAAAAAAAAAAAAAAAAAAAAAAAAAAAAAAAAAAGCAAAGCACAAAAAAAGATAAAAAAAAAGGGTAAAAAAAAGCGCAAAAGAAAAGACAAAAAAAAAGGAACGCAAAGTAAATTATAATTCTTGTTAGTTTTCTTTATTTTCATTTCCTTTTCTATTTACGTACTACTAGCATTGTTCATCTTGTTATATTTGGTTTTGTCAAATCTCTTCTTAAAGTTGTTTGGTATGTTTTGAATTCCTCAAGGCCACAAGCCCACTTGATTTTGATTTCTTTTAGTTTGTTTTGAAATTTAAGAGTTAAAAAGAGTGGTAAAAGGCGGTGTGGTAAGATCATTAGAGGTTAAAAGCCAAACACAACATACACGAGAATCGAGTGAACATAATTTTGAGTGAAACACGTAAGGGAGTGCGGGGAGGAAATAATATTTTTATTGTTATTACTTTTTTTGTCTTCTATTTTGTAGCAAAAAAAATGACGGATGAGCAACCTCCTCCTAATCTTCAAGTTCAAGCCATGATGGAGGAAATGCGACGATTGATGAGAACGGAATTCAACCAAATTCATGAAAGAATGGACCGATTGGAGACTGAAAGACCACAACGTATCCGCACGCCATCACAAGTTTCTTATGAAAATCATGACGACGATGGAGGACGTGACGGATGGGAATCTGAAAGAAGAGCTCCTCGACGAAGGCCCCGAAGAGACAGCAATTTGAATTCTATCAAGATGAAAATTCCATCGTTTCAAGGAAAGTCAGATCCGGAAGCCTACATCGATTGGGAACCTAAAATGGAGTTCATCTTTGATTGCCATGACTACTCCAATCGTAAAAAAGTAAAACTCGCCGTTGTTGAATTTTCTGATTATGCACTAACATGGTGGGATCAACTTGTGATTAGTAGGCGAAGAAACGAAGAAAGACCCATTGATACATGGGAAGAAATGAAAAGGGTCATGAGACGACGTTTTGTACCAAGTCACTATTATCGTGACCTTCACAATAAGCTCCAAGGGTTGAAGCAAGGAAGTAAGTCTGTTGATGATTATTTCAAGGAAATGGAGGTTACCATGATCCGAGCAAACATTCTAGAGGATCGAGAAGCTACCATGGCCAGGTTGTTAAATGGCCTCAATTATGAAATTCGTGATCGTGTTGAGATGCACCATTATGTGGAGATTGAAGACATGGTCCACATGGCGGACATGGTCCACATGGCGGTTAAAATTGAAAAGCAACTCAAGAGAGGGGGTGGATCAAGAACGAATACCTGGAAGGCGGGTAGCTCCAAAAGGCCTAAAAGTTCATCATCTTTTAATCCCAAATCTGGTCCAAAACCAACAAGCCCTTCCAAGGAGAAAGGTAATTCTGATGCTCCTAAAACTCGTGACATAAAATGTTTTAAGTGTCTTGGCAGGGGTCACATTGCAAGTCAATGTCCAAATAAGCTTGTAATGGTGCTTAGAGAAAATGGAGAAACTGAAACAGATTCTTCCGAATCATCACAAGAAGACACGGATGGTGAAGAAGAGATGGCTGTAGAAGGAGAATTGTTGGTTGCAAGGCGAGCCTTAAGCACTCATTCCAAGGAAGAAGATGATGCACAAAGGGAAAACCTCTTTCACACTCGGTGTTATGTTCAAGGCAAGGTATGTAGTGTTATCATTGATGGTGGGAGTTGTACTAATGTGGCTAGTGTTTCCATGGTTGAAAAGCTAGGATTGCCGACGATGAAGCATCAAAAGCCATATAAACTCCAATGGCTAAATGATAGTGGTGAGGTGCGTGTGACGAAACAAGTGTTGGTGTCATTTCGCATTGGTAAGTATGAAGACGAGGTGTTGTGTGATGTGGTACCTATGCAAGCAAGTCATTTGCTACTTGGTAGGCCATGGCAATACGATCGGCATGTGAAACATGATGGCTTCACCAACAAGTACACTCTTGTTCATAAAACCAAAGCCATAACTCTTGTGCCGATGTCAACGAGTCAAGTTTATGAAGATCAAGTCCGACTTCAAAGGGATGTGAAAAACAAAGAAGGTGAGCCTAATGAAAATAATGAACACAAAAAAGGTTCAAATGAAAAACAAAAAGATAAGAAAATATTTGTGGGTGAAAAGGAAAGTCAATATTGTGCATTTGCAAGAAGGAGTGAAATAAAGGAAGCCTTGAATTCGGAGATGTCTTTTGTGCTTCTTTTGATCAAAAAGCTTATTTAATCACAAATGATTTGGCCGGTATTCTCCCGAGCAAAATTAAATCTCTTTTGCAGGAATTTGAAGACTTGTTTCCCGAGGAAATTCCCAAAGGATTGCCACCAATTCGCGGGATCGAACACCAAATTGACTTTGTTCCAGGATCTTCCATTCCAAACAAGCCGGCGTATAGAACAAATCCGGAAGAAACCAAAGAGTTGCAAAGGCAAGTTAAGGAATTACTTGATAAAGGATGGATTCGAGAAAGCATGAGTCCGTGTGCGGTTCCCGTATTGCTGGTACCTAAGAAGGATGGATCATGGAGGATGTGTGTAGATTGTCGTGCCATCAACAATATCACGGTAAAGTATCGCCATCCAATCCCTCGATTAGATGATATGCTTGATGAATTGTATGGCTCAAAGTTGTTTTCAAAGATTGATCTAAAGAGCGGGTATCATCAAATTCGCATGCATGATGGTGACGAATGGAAAACAGCTTTCAAAACAAAGCATGGTTTATATGAATGGTTAGTTATGCCTTTTGGGTTAACTAATGCTCCAAGTACGTTCATGAGATTAATGAACCATGTTTTGCGTGATTTTATTGGAAAATTTGTGGTCGTTTACTTTGATGATATTTTGATTTATTCTAAGAGTTTGAATGATCATCTTGAGCATCTAACGTGTGTTTTGAGTGTGCTTAGGAAGGAACAGCTTTATGCGAACTGGAAGAAGTGCACTTTTTGTACCGACCACATTGTATTTCTTGGATATGTGGTTAGTTCTCATGGAATATCTGTTGATGAAGAAAAGGTAAAGGCTATTCAAGATTGGCCAACTCCAAAGTGCGTAAGTGATGTGAGGAGTTTTCATGGTCTTGCAAGTTTTTATCGACGATTTGTGAAAAACTTTAGCACCTTGGCATCACCACTCACAGAAGTGATTAAAAAGAATGTTGGTTTTAAATGGGGCAAAGAGCAAGAGCAAGCTTTTGAAAAACTGAAGTTTCATTTAACTCATGCTCCTTTGCTTTCTTTGCCAAATTTTGATAAAACTTTTGAGATTGAGTGTGATGCATCGGGTGTTGGAATTGGTGCGGTTTTAATGCAAGAAGGAAAACCATTGGCATATTTTAGTGAAAAGTTAAGTGGTGCAACTTTAAACTATCCCACATATGACAAAGAGATGTATGCCTTGGTTCGAGCACTAAAACCTTGGCAACACTATTTGTGGACCAAGGAGTTTGTCATTCATTCTGATCATGAGTCCTTGAAGTTTCTAAAAGGACAACAAAAGCTCAACAAGAGACATGCTAGGTGGATGGAGTTTCTTGAGACATTTCCATATGTCATCCGATTCAAGAAAGGTAAGGAAAATATTGTGGCTGATGCACTTTCACGAAGGTACTCTTTACTCTCTTCTCTTGACTCTAAAATTCTAGGTTTTGAACAAATCAAAGAGTTGTATCGTGAAGATGTGGATTTTGGTATGATTTTTCAAAGTTGTGAAAAGGGCTCTTTTGAAAAGTTTTTCATACATGATGGATTTTTGTTCAAAGAATCAAAGCTTTGCATTCAAAACACTTCTTTACGTGAACTTTTGGTTTGGGAGGCACATAGTGGAGGTCTTATGGGTCATTTTGGTGTGGCAAAAACATTGAATATTTTGCAGGAACATTTCTTTTGGCCAAAAATGAAAGTTTATGTTGGAAAAGTTTGTGAAAAGTGCATTGTTTGTAAACAAGCCAAATCAAAGGTTCAACCTCATGGTTTATACACTCCTCTGCCTATACCAAGTGAACCATTGGTTGATCTTTCTATGGATTTTGTGTTGGGATTGCCAAGAACTAAAAATGGCAAAGATTCGATATTTGTGGTTGTTGATCGGTTTTCGAAAATGGCGCATTTCATTCCATGCAATCGAACCAATGATGCCTCACATATTTCAGATTTGTTTTTCAAAGAAGTGGTTAGATTGCATGGCATGCCAAGAACTATCGTCTCGGATCGGGACACAAAGTTTTTAAGTTACTTTTGGAAAACGTTGTGGGAAAAATTGGGAACAAAGCTTTTGTTTTCTACAACTTGTCATCCCCAAACGGATGGACAAACTGAAGTTGTGAATCGTACACTTGGTACTTTATTAAGATCAATAGTGGGGAGAAATGTGAAAACTTGGGAGCAATGCTTACCCCATGTTGAGTTTGCATATAATCGAAATGTGCATTCTGCTACTAAGTTTTCACCTTTCGAGATTGTGTATGGATTTAAGCCATTAACTCCTATGGATTTAACTCCTTTACCTGTGAATGAGTATTTGAATTTAGATTGTAGGAAGAAGGCGGAATTTGTCAAGCAAATCCATGAGCAGGCAAAACACAACATTGAAGAGCGCACCAAGAAGTATGAACAACAAGCAAACAAGGGAAAAAGAAAGATTATTTTTGTACCAGGAGATTGGGTGTGGCTTCATTTGCGGAAGGAACGGTTTCCAAAGTTAATGCCAAGAGGAGATGGACCATTTCAAGTGTTGCAGAAAATCAATGACAATGCTTACAAACTTGATCTTCCAGATGAGTATAATGTTCATGATGTTTTTAATGTAACTGACTTGACTCTGTTTGATGCAGGTGAAGATTTGAGGACAAATCACTTTCAAGAGGAGGGGAATGATGAGAACCTGTCCAGGGACCGAGATGACGAAGATCCGTTAAGGTGGAAGATCGGACCTATCACAAGATCAAAATCCAAGATGTTCCAGGATGCTCTCAATGGAATGATTAAATATTGTCGGAATCAA
>JAANYP010008584.1:0-13220 GCA_020465985.1 Centrapalus pauciflorus
AATATTCTTGTGCCTTGAATGTGAAATCATTGTATAAATCTGATAAGTTTGTATGGGTTCCAAACAACAAGGTTCCTAGTTTTAATTAGTAAAAGGTTCCAAAGAAGCAAATTTTAAAATCAGTTCCAAAACGAACTGTACAAAAATGGATACCCAATAAGAATTTTGAAAACTGGGTTCCAAAGTCAAAGAATTTATCTGTTAATATACCTGATAAAATACCGCATGATTTACCAAATTTTAAAGTACCCAACTATAAGTGGGTACCTCATGTTTTACTTCATTTTATAGGTAAGTCATGTGTGGTACCTTGACTACGGATGTTCCAAGCATATGACCGGACAGCGAGAAACCCTAACGAATTTTATTGACAAATTCTGCGGGACGGTAAGGTTTGGCAATGATCGATTCTGTTCAATCAAAGGCTATGGGAGTCTGGAGTACGACAAGATAATAATTCAAAAGGTCTTTTATGTTGATGGTCTTGACCATAATCTGTTCAGTATCGGCCAACTGTGCGATAAAGGGTTATAAGTCAATTTCAAGGCTAATAGGTGTAGTATTAGATCTAAGGAAGGGAAGGAAATCCTCGTTGGGAATAGGCCTAACCAATTTGTACTCCGTAGATTTAGCCAAGATTATCTGAAGAAAGATGTCTGCTTACTGTCGAAGGCAACATCTAAAGTATCATGGTTGTGACATCACCGTTTATCCCATTTGAACATCAAAGAATTGACTAATCTTCCAAAAGGTGGTTTAGTCAAAGGGCTTCCAACTCTCTGATTTCAGAAGGAGCAGCTGTGTGCCGCATCGGAAAAAGGGAAGATAGTGAGAGCTTCTCACAAGTTAAAAGTTGAACATTCTTCAACTAGGGCTTTAGAGCTACTCCATATGGATTTTTGCGTACCTATGTGGGTTCAAAGTATCAGTAAGAAGAGATATGTGTTAGTAATAGTTGATGACTATTCAAGATACACATGGGTTTTCTTCCTAAGATCCAAGTCTGAAGCTACGGAGATCATTATTGACTTCATACGCAAGATTCAAGTAAAGTTGCAGTTGTCAGTTCAGACCATTAGATCTGATAATGGTTCATAATTCAAGAACAAGTCACTCGAGACATTTCTGAGTTCAGTTGGGACAACATATCAAATTTCGGCAGCTCGTACCCCACAACAAACCGGATTAGTTGAAATACGAAACCGTACACTTGTGGAATCTGCTAGGACGATGCTTGCTTATTCAAATCTGCCGTTATTCCTCTGGGCTGAAGCTGTAGCAACTGCGTGTTTCACCTAGAACATATCGATCATCAATAAAAGATTCGGAAAGACATCATACGAACTGATTAATAAACGAGTTCCTATTGTTAAATTTTTTCATGTTTTTGGATGCAGGTGTTTCATCTTGAATGACAAAGACAACTTGGGAAAGTTTAATCAGAAAGCTGACGAAGGCATATTCATTGGATACTATAAAGAATCTATGGCTTTCCGAGTCTACAATAAGCGCACGAAGACCGTCAACGAGAGCGTAAACGTGAAATTTGACGAAGGAATTGTAATGGCTCCCGAACACGCCAGTTCAGGACCCGACTCAAATCAGTCGACTTTTGTGACGTCACCGGAGCAGATTGATGAAATGAATGATCTTAATAAACTTTTTGAAATTTTAATGAAGACTACTTTGAAAAGACCCAAATCTAATGTTCCAATTTTGGTTCCTGACAGGATTACTGAAGATCCAGACGTAGTCTCTGATCATTCACACCAACCAATTTCTCAAGATACTGGAGAGGTTTCAACGACCGATGTACACATACCTGTTGAAAGTTTACAACCAATTCAAGCTCAAGAATCTATTGAAACTCCCTTGAATTCTTAAAAATTCAGGAACCCCTACCTCAGTTGATATCCCATCAACTTCTGAAACAAATCCCGGAATTCCCTACCTGGACTTGAATCCCAATCAAGACCAGCTTCAACCTTACCCTCATACGTTCAAATGAACAAGGGATCATCCACCAGAAAACATCATTGGTAATCCCTCTGCCTCTGTAAAAACCCAGAGAGCTACCATGAACGAATGTCTCTTCTTAAAATTTTTGAGCAAGATCGAGCCAAAAGCAGTGAGAGAAGCTCTTCTAGATGCAGACTGGATTGTAGCGATGCAAGAGGAGCTCAACCAGTTTGAAAGGTTGAAGGTCTGGAGATTGGTGGAAAGACCAAAGGACAAGTCTATTATTGGCATAAAGTGGATCTTCAAGAACAAGAAAGATGAACACGGAGTCATCACTCGGTACAAAGCATGCCTCATAGCCAAAGGATACAGCCAGCAGGAACGAATCGATTATGACGAAACTTTTGCCCCCGTTGCCCGGATTAAGGTTATTATTTCCTATCAAATTCCATGTTGATCATCTGAGCTGTAAACTCCTGAGTAGTCTGCTCCTCAGATTTTTCCAGTACCAAAGGATTTGTATCGCACTGCTGGGTATCCTCCTTCTTTTCCTCTTTAGCTCTGCTATCAGTCTCAGTCACTTCAGCCATAAAAGCTCTAGCATTTGACTCCGGATGTGAATTCCAGTCATAAGTACCATCTAACTGTCTGTTAGAAGATACGTTTGTCAACAACGCAACTACTGAAGCTTGATTCCCTGAATGAGTTGAATTTTGACGTCCCGGATTCTGATAGTTATCCATCTTCGGCATTTGACATTCTCTAGCAAAATGTTCGACTAATCAAACCCAACATTGTTGCTCACACTGAGATTTCTTCCGGTTCTTTTCATAAATCTCTTAACCCTCTGTGTGACCATGGCCAGTTGCCATTGCAGGTTCATCTGCTCTAAATCATCAGGATCTACCTGATCATAATCCTCCTCCCATAGAGCTGGATCGTTAATCTTACCCTGAATGCAGTTGTCGTATGCTGCCACAAACAATGCAAGAAGCTTCAATTGCTCCTCTGCTGTCTTAGCACTCATAAGCATTTTGGTGTAACACTGAGAAGATGCTCCTGAACTTTGTGGTTGATCTTCTAGTTTTGAAAACCCTAGAAAAGCCCTACCATTCGATTCTTCAACTTCTACAGATATGCTTGCTTCCTCTCCAGAGTATATAGCTGTAGCCCCCGTCTTCGGTACACTAGAAGTTGATGGCTTAGAGTTTCTGAAGTACATTTGAAGTTATAAGCCCTCAGTGTTCCAATGACTTCTTCCAGAGTGAGAGTGGCCAGTTTATCTTCATCATGCTTTATCAACGTAGTGTACATCTCCCACTTTGATGGTAACGCATCTAGAAGTTTTTCAATCTTATCAAATTCTTGATACTCAACTCTGTGGTTATCAAGTTCTGTCAACAGATGATAGAACCTTGTAATTATCTCATCCAAGGTCTCATTCTTCAGCCCCTTGAAGATAGCAAATTGTTGCTTCAACAATTCTGTTCTCCACTTCCTAACCCTAGGATTTCCCTCATACCTTTTCTCCAAAGCCTCCCATAGTTATTTAGAGGTTCGGTGATGTTTAAAGGTGTGCAGAATCTCCAAAGGTAAAGTCATTCTAATCGACGATAAAGCCCGATTCTCAGCTTCATAAATCTTCTTGTCCTCATCTTTTATATGTTGATAGAACAGAACTTTCATCCTGCCTTCGAGCTCTTGTGTTGGGGGAACATAGCCTTCATTTATGCACATCCACATACACATATCATTGAAACATGCGAAGTCCACAAACCTATCCTTCCACTAGTAGTAGTCCTCAATCTTCATCAGCTTGGGTGGTGAATTTTATTTCCCCACTTCGTGATCCATTTCTAAAAACTTGTAAAGACTTGACATTCTTGTAGAACTTTTTGTTCACGAACTTAAATTCTTTAATTTTTAAAATAAATTTGAAGTCAAGTTTGTACGGACTCAATTAAAATCATTTTACCAAATTAAATTTGTTTATAGTTAAGTTCGTGATCACCAAGTTCGAAAGACTCAAGTTCGTGTAACCCTAGTTCGTTCCTGACAAGTTCGTGGGACCCTAGTTCGTCTGACAAGTTCGAGTCTGACAAGTTCGTAGGATATCAAGTTCTAGACTGTCAACTTCGAGAAACCCTAATTTCACAAGTTCGAAACTCTGACAACTTCGAGCACTGCAAGTTCGTGGAGGAGCGTCTGACAAGTTCGTGGAACGACCAAAATTCGACTTTTTTCAAAAAAATCAGATTAAATCAATGTTTTTAAGGCTAAAAACAATGAAATCCACTGAAAACATGAACTGAGAAGATTGTAGGCTTGACAAACTGTTCAAAACACCGTAAAAACTTCAAGAAAATGTGATTTAACCGTAAAATGCCAAGAAACATATGATGTTCAACGAAACACGAAGAACACAAAGAACATTCAATTGTAGGCTCTGATACCAGTTGTAAGGTCCACCGTATATGGATCCAATCAAGGCGTTGTGACGTGAAAAGAGTGCAGAATCCTCGTATCACGGTTACGGATCGATCACACGGGAACACGAAGCCGAACAAGATTACCGACCCTACACGATGTATTGCTCCGTTAGATGCTGTAAAACTCTCTTAGTTCGTCTGAAATGCTCTCACCAACTCTGAAAGCGTAATTCTCGATGTTCTAAACAAATAACACAAATAATTTTATGTTATAACTTGTAAGTTCGTGCATGGCCCAAGCCCACGAACTTACAAGTTCAAGCCCATGCAAGTACGAACTTACCAGGGCTAAGTTCGTAGCCTTAGACTTATGAACTTATTTTCATAAGTTCATACCTCTTGAACTTATGACCATAAGTTCATAGTCTCATGAATTTATTCTCATAATCATGAACTTAACATGCAAACGTAAATAACATACATAATCATGAACTTAATCCATAAATTTTAACTAACAAACACGACTTGTATTTATAAAGCCCTATCTATTACATATGACTATCTATTACAAGCTAGATTGCTATCGTCACACAGGGTGTACCAACAGTGTGGATTCCATGACTACCTATAATTCGTTACAATCATGAGAATTCATCTGAGCTGTGTCATGCTCGGCGAAGAATAACTCAGTAGTATCTTTGGTGTTGATTAACGAACTATGTTGTTGTGTAAGTTCATCCACCACATCGATTAGATAACACTTTGAATCAATTGCAGTGACATTTAAAGCATTAAACACATTTAATCTCAGTTTACGATTATCGAAAGCAATATTTACAGCTCCCATTCTGCAATTAATTTGAGCATTTATTGTTGCTAAGAACGACCTCCCTAATATAATAGCCGGCTGATTCTCTTCGATGGAACATTGTGTGTCTAGAACTAGGAATAAACTAGATAGTAAAAATATTCAACCTTTACTATAACATCTGATAGAATACCCCTTGGGCATTTGGTTGACCGATCTGCCAGCTGTAGGATTCTGTCAGTCGTTTGTAACTGGCCTAGATCATGTTTGTCAAACAAGTTTCCAGGTAGAATATTAACACTAGCTCCAAGATCAAGCAGTGCTTTTTTTATCTTCACATTGCCAATTGTCACTGGAATCAGTGGTGATCCAGGATCTTTCGTCTTAGTAGGCAAAGAACTAGAAACTACTGCACTTAATTGTTCAGTTAAATTGATATGCTTAGGAAGCGAGACCTTGAACTTTCTCTTCTGTGTGTAGAGATCTTTTAAGAATTTGGCATAAGAGGGAACTTTCTGAATAGCATTGGGCCTCTTTTGCCATAGGAAGAAGACTTAGGATTTTCTAAGGCAGCAGGGTAAGGAGGAGGAGCTGTGGTGTCCTGATCCTTAAGTGCCTCCCCAACGTTGGGAGTTGGATAATCTGCCTTATTCGGCTCCTTGAAAGTGACTTTCTTGGGAACCTCATTCTTTGGATCATCTTTTTCCTCATACACGACTTCAGTGTCGGTATCCTCTTCTGCCTCTTGCTCTTTATGTAATTCCCATATTAGAAGCATTCATTCAACATTCAATTGACATTCAACAATATAATCAATCACATGAAGAACATGAAGAACAATATGGATAATATTATGAACAATATGAACATTCAAAGATTAGGAAAACCTTAATTGCACTTCAATCCACGTATGTACATTCAGCCAAAAGATTACATTGAAAAGACTAGAAACAATCTATATATAAGCAACTAAAAGGATCCAAATACTATCCACACCCATGGGTTGACCTTTTGGTCTTTTAACCCATTTACAATAAGTTTGAATCCTTACACAATGAGCACAAAACTAACTTTCATTCTTTACAATTTGAACACGGAAACTATCAGAACTTTGGATCTAACATTCTCCCCCTTTGAACACAATGAACCTTGTAATTATCTCATCCAAGGTCTCATTCTTCAGCCCCTTGAAGATAGCAAATTGTTGCTTCAACAATTCTGTTCTCCACTTCCTAACCCTAGGATTTCCCTCATACCTTTTCTCCAAAGCCTCCCATAGTTATTTAGAGGTTCGGTGATGTTTAAAGGTGTGCAGAATCTCCAAAGGTAATGTCATTCTAATCGACGATAAAGCCCGATTCTCAGCTTCATAAATCTTCTTGTCCTCATCTTTCATATGTTGATAGAACAGAACTTTCATCCTGCCTTCGAGCTCTTGTGTTGGGGGAACATAGCCTTCATTTATGCACATCCACATACACATATCATTGAAACATGCGAAGTCCACAAACCTATCCTTCCACTAGTAGTAGTCCTCAATCTTCATCAGCTTGGGTGGTGAATTTTATTTGCCCACTTCGTGATCCATTTCTAAAAACTTGTAAAGACTTGACATACTTGTAGAACTTTTTGTTCACGAACTTAAATTCTTTAATTTTTAAAATAAATTTGAAATCAAGTTTGTACGGACTCAATTAAAATCGTTTTACCAAATTAAATTTGTTTATAGTTAAGTTCGTGATCACTAAGTTCGAAAGACTCAAGTTCGTGTAACCCTAGTTCGTTCCCGACAAGTTCGTGGGACCCTAGTTCGTCTGAAAAGTTCGAGTCTGACAAGTTCGTAGGATATCAAGTTCGAGACTGTCAAGTTCGAGAAACCCTAATTTCACAAGTTCGAAACTCTGACAACTTCGAGCACTGCAAGTTCGTGGAGGAGCGTCTGACAAGTTCGTGGAACGACCAAGATTCGACTTTTTTCAAATAAAATCAGATTAAATCAATGTTTTTAAGGCTAAAAACAATGAAATCCACTGAAAACATGAACTGAGAAGATTGTAGGCTTGACAAACTGTTCAAAACACCGTAAAAACTTCAAGAAAATGTGATTTAACCGTAAAATGCCAAGAAACATATGAATGTTCAACGAAACACGAAGAACACAAAGAACATTCAATTGTAGGCTCTGATACCAGTTGTAAGGTGTAGGTCCCGAGAGGTTCCCAAAGTATATAGTTATAAGCTGTAGAGGGGGGGTGAATACAGCACTTTAAAGACTACACACTCTTTTCTCAATGTTTGTATGTATTATCAACAATTTGTTAATTACAAACAAGCTTGAATGCGGAATTGTTCAAGCTGAGATGACAGATACAACAGTATGCTTATTAGTCTAAGACAGACTCGAACTAGTATACAATGAATACACTCACTAAGAAGCACTCACTGTGTTTACAAGACTTAAGGAACAGCTTAGGTAAAACAGCTTAGACACACAGAAGCTGGTTTACAGAAGACGTGCATGCATGAAGATCACACTTGCACGTTCACTCTTGGTTTAAGCACTTAGCTTTCTTCACTCTTCTTTCTGACCTTAGAAGCTTCCTTTTATACTCACTTAGAGGATCTCAGAGAAACATCTTCATTGGACAGAATGAAAAGGAAAAGTCTTGTTGAAAAGACAACATAACCTTTTCTGCACTTTTCTGAAAAGCAGACTTGTCTTCATATGTGCAGAACTTTTGTCTTTTTACCTTGTCTACTGTTGCATTGCCTTTAACTAATTTAGGAATGTCAACTTTGCGTCTTTCTTCCCTGTAAAGGCCTATTTTGATATAAGAAAAAGGTCTGTCACCCTTTTTCAAATATCCTTTTGTCTTCATGTTACAGAACAGCGTGGGCAGGCTGAGCAGTTTTGTTTTCCACTTTGTCTTCGACTTTGTAAACTGATCTTGTAGTCAAAAACAATACATGATGACTTGGAAACAAATTCCATAAAGTGTTTAGCCTGTTCACAAAGAACAGGTTCTGTTCACAAAGAACAGAACACTTGAAAAGTGCCCAAGCTGCTCACCAGTGTAGAGCAGCGTAGACAGTTTATGTCCAGCCTGTTCAGCAGATAGAGCAGCTTGGACAAACTGTCTTAGTTGCAACACATGCAACATATAGAACAGCTTTAGACTGATATTGCAAATCATTTTCAGGTTTCAATAAGGCATATAACAGGCCTTAATTTCAACCTTCAAATGCATCAACAGGTTTGATCAGAAATCTCCCCCTCAGATGTAGAACAGGTTTGACTGAGGCCTTTTTGTGCCTAACAATCTCCCCCTATTTGCAATAACCAGTTCAAGCTGGTCTTGTCAAAAATCACTATATATTTTTACAGTACATTTGCTGAAATAAAATTACAACATTATAGTAAAGTAAAAGATCAGTTTATATATACACTGATTCTTGACTATACTAGAACAACACATGTTCTTACAAGAGTACAACTAATGTACTAATGTGTTTTACAACTAATGTAAAATCAAAAATTACAACTCATGTAATAATGTACAACTAATGTACAGGATGTACAACTTATGTACAAGATGTTTGGACTGTTTGAGTTGGGAGCAGAAAACGGTAAGCCTGTCCAACTGATGGACAGCTCCCATTCTTCACCTACCCAGACGGTAGATGGACTTCATATCACTGGAGAAGGAACCTTAACCATCCTTTCCAATTCTTCCCTTGTATCCTCAAGTTCCTCAACTTCACTTCTGATGATCATGAACTTGGGATCATTGAGTTCTCCTCTTTCATAGAAGCCTCTGAGCTGATCCCAGATGGCTGCTCTCCATTTGCTAGACTGCCTGAAAGAAACTACAAGTCTGAAGGCGGCAAGTTGTCTCAGATCAACTTTCTATAGTTCTGAGGCCCTTTGGAAGCACTTTTTCTGAGTTAGGGGATCTACAAAAAATGCCCCCAGCTCAGGTTCTTCTATAATCTTGCCATCCTCAAACTCTATTCCTTTAGGCAGACTATGATCAACTCCTTTTATTTCAAGGGCATAGTCACCCTGTTCAATCAGTGTAAGGAGTAGCTCCATCTCTGTATCCTTCTTTGTCCTTCTGGCCTTTATTTTGGGGTATGTCACAGAGACACCCTCTTTTACTTCTTTTGGAATCAGGCCCAACTCACTTACTCTTTCCATCAGCTTCTTGATGTATGCCCTGATAGTCTTAGTCGTTTCTGACTTAGACTGGCTCAGAGCAACTGCCAGTTCTACCCATTCCCTGTATCCCATCTGTGCAACATCAGTGTGATCGTAGGATTCCATTTCAGGGCCTGTTGCACCCATCCTGGTGATCTGAAGTTTCCACTGTGTGCCTTTTCTTGAAATGGGAACAGCTTTGACAATCGCTTCCTTGGCAAGCCTTCTAGTAGCAACATCATGAAATTTCTTTCTAGCCAAGTTGTCAAAGTGGAATTTGGCTCTGGCAGAGGGTACTGTTGATTTGGTCACAGAGACCTGAGTACCTTTTTCTACTTCCTTCTCTTTTTCTCCTGCTGATTTCCTGGCAGCTTCCATTATTTTCTTTTGCACCTCCAAGGTAGACATTTTGATTTTCTTTGCTTCTTGGAGGGCAAAGGACTTAGCAGCTTTGGCAGATTCTTCTTCTTTTCTTAATTCCTCCAGAGCTTGAAGCTGTTAATCCCTAAACTCAAAGTATTTGTGCATAAGGAGGCCCATCTCTTTGGCTCTGGCCTTGTGAAATTGCATTTCTGCCTGTTTCTGCTGCATAGGATCCTTAGCTACCGTTTCTTTTCCTTTAGCTGCTGCTTTAGGAACAGCAGCTTCAGGAATTTCTTCTTCTTCTTCTTCTTCTGATAGAATAAGGTGCCTCCTTTTGCTGCTAGGCCTGTCCTCGGGAATGATTTCCTCCCCCTTAGACTGAGCAGGGTTTGGAGGGACAGCCTGAGTAGGCATAGTAGCTTGAGAAGCACCTTCAGCAGCACCTGTTTCAAAAATCTCTGCTGGCTGACCAGTGTGAGTTGCAGACACTGGTATCTCCTTAGGAGAAGAAGTTTTCTCCCCCTTAGACTTAGTCTTCGAGGCAGATGACTTCTCCCCCTTTGAAGGAGATGAAGCAGCGACTTCAACACCTGGTCTGCCTGAAGACACAAAGTCAGCAGGCTTGCCAGCAGGTTTAGAGGATTTAGGACCAACAAGGCTGTTCACTAAGTAAGCCAAGTTATCCTTCACCTCACTAAGTTGGGAAAGACAGGTTTGAAGAGAAGACGTGTGGGAATCAGCAAGAGTGGTCAACTTAAGAAGATTTTCCCTATCAGACGCTGTGAACAGCAGAGATTGCAGCTGTGCAAGATGAAGTTCTAGTGAATCTCGCACATCAGCAAGGTCTGATGATACAGAGTTGGATAGGGAACCAATGATGGTTTGTAAGCTGGCCAAAGTGTTAGGAAGAGTAGAGTTGCAAGAAGTGAGGATAGATGACAGCTGTTGGGAAATGGCTGCCATGGAGGACAAAGAGTCCTGTTGTAAGGAGAGGATAGAGGAGAGAGAGGTGGATACAGTTTGCAGCTGTGCAGTGAGTGCAATCAGCTGTGGAGAGTTGTCAGTTTGGGGAGTGACTGGGAAGGATTCTTTAAACATATCAAAGAATCCTTTGAGCTGCTCAGACATAGAGTCTGAGATGAGGGATGGTAGGGAGTGCATGGTGTTTTCCAAAGAACCAACTTTGTTGGTCAGCAAAGAAAGCTGATCCTTCAAAGGCAGGTCTTTGGGAGATGGTGGTGTATGGGTGGATTGGTTGGAGTGGGTAGAGGGAGACGATGATGATGAGGCTGGTGTATGAGGATGTGATGGAGAGGGAAGAGGGACTTGGGATAGAAGCTCCATAGCCTGGGCAAAAGTAAGATGGCCCAGGTTAGAGGGATCAAGAAGTCCTTCAGCAGCGGTTGTAGCTGCATCACCAGGAGAAGGGGATGATGTGTGGGGCCTTTCCGATGCTGCTTGTGTTGCAACACCCTCATGAAGACCAGTGGTGGTTCCCTCTGCAGTGCCTTGGTCTAAAGGCACCTCATCATTGGGAGATGGAATATGCATTTCAACATCAGCAGTGGTGAAACCTGCTGATGGAATTTGCATTGAGGGAGCAGCCTCACCAGAGGGATGGTATGATCCCTGAGGTTCATCAGCTTGGGATAGTGGTCCCTCAGCAGTTGTTTGGTGTTGAACAGCTGAATCATGGGGAACAGAAGTTTGAGGCTGAGCTGCTGATTGGTCTATATCAGCAGCGTGGGCACCTCGTGCAGACTCAGGGTGTGAGGAGATATGAGAGGGGGACAGTGTGGACACAGTATGGAGTGGAGAGGACTCCTGTCTTTCAATATCCTCAGCCTGTTGGGAGGCTGGGATAGTTGATGTGGGTATCTCCATTTGTACAACTGGTTCCTGTTGGGAGGAACCAGAGGGTCTAGGCTGACTCAAGGGTGACTCAGGCTAGAGTGAAGCAGGCTCCAAATGAGCTGAACCTTCTCCCAAAATAGGAGAGGCAGCTGGGGTTGCTTCTTTTACAACTGAACCCTGTTGAGAGGGAACAGAGGAGGTGGTTTTGTGGGCTGTTTTCTTTTTGGCTAGTGATTTTCTTTGGTAATGGACGGATGATGTGGGTGATTGTGGAGTAGGAAGAGTATCTGTTTGGACAGGATGTGAGACTGGGCTAGGAACAGTGGGGCTGTCCTGTTCCATCGTCTCTTGTGCTACAGAGGCACCAGCCACAAAGGCTTCAGGCTCAACAGATGAGCCAGGGTGAGGAATCTGCTCTCCCTCAGCCACAGAGGCTAAAGGAACAGACTCAGACTGAGCTGTTTTGGCCTTCTTTTTCACAGGCCCAGCTTCAGTTGTCAGGGTTCTTTTGACAAGCTTGGACCTGGCTTTGGATTTTCTGGTGGGAGCAGTCTCTGGATCCACCCTCACAGTAGAGGGTCCTTCCACCAAACCTAGCAGCCTCCTCATTGGAGTTGATAGAGGAGGCTCATTCTGCAGGACTGGAGTATAGAAAACTCTATTCCCTATAACTGGGAATCCAGCAGTCTTAAGAAGAGGCTGAGAGTTATAGAGATGCTCACCACATACATGCTTGAAAATGAGGCTCAGAAACCTGGGATATCGAACAGCAGCTGGTCGTGACTCTTGCTGCACCAGGTTCCTCAGATTCAGAAAAATCCATTTGGCCATATCCATGGTAGTTCCATCCACAAGCTGCAGAACTACAGGGATTTCATCACGGCTCAGTTGGTCAAATGAACCAACTTTACTACTGAAGCACATCACCACAGAGGCGAATAAGAAGCTGTAGGTAGGAGAGAGATCCTTCCTGAACAGTGTTGCTCCAACATTGGGTTCTGCCACACCACAGAAGCGTAGCAGATTGCCCATTTGATCATTTTCAGCTTGGGGCTCATCGTAAGAAGCAGTAGTTGGTAGATGAAGCACCTCCCTGAGCAGATCAGTGTTAATCTCAATGGTCTGAGTCCCATTGAGTATTGTGCCCTTAATGACTTTGGATTCTGGAAGGTAGGCACAGGTATACCAGAACTCATACACCATCTCCTGGTACAGGACACCAGGAGATGCAGTCATTGCGTAGTTCAACGGATGAACTGTCAGAAACTCCACCATTTGTTCGTAACCTTTCCCCTCATAGTTTTTGGGGATAGTGAGGTTTGCAATGTAGTTGGTGGGTTTTATGGTCAGCATCGTGGTGATGGGTGAGTGTTTGACGACATCCTCACCAACAAATACTGGTAGAAAGGGATTAGGTCTTTGAGCCATTTGGGAATTTTTGAGGTTTGAAGAAGCAAAAGACACTTAGTCGATTTTAGGGTTCTTGAGGATTTCTGGAAATGATGAGGAAGACGAAGATGAAACAGTATGTAGGTATTTATAGGATTTGAATGATCGTGTGTATGAGAGAGAAAAGGTTTGGGCGGTTTGATTTGAAATGATAGTTGAC
>JAANYP010008585.1:0-43992 GCA_020465985.1 Centrapalus pauciflorus
GAAGTCATTCCTGAGGACAGGCCTAGCAGTAAAAGGAGGCACTTAATTCTAACTGAAGAAGAAGAAGAGGAGGAAATTCCTGAGGCTGCTGTCACTACAGCAGCAGCTAAAGGAAAAGAAAAGGCAGCTGATGATCCCATACAGCAGAAACAGGCAGAAATTCAATTTCACAAGGCCAGGGCTAAAGAGATGGGTCTTCCTATGCACAAGTACTTTGAGTTTAGAGAAGAACAGCTTCAAGCTCTGGAGGAATTGAGAAAAGAAGAAGAATCTGCTAAAGCTGCTAAATCTTTTGCCCTCCAAGAAGCAAAGAAAATTAAAATGTCTACCCTGGAGGTGCAAAAGAAAATAATGGAAGCTGCTAGGAAATCTACAGGGGAGAAAGAGAAGGAAGTAGAGAAAGGTACTCAGGTCTTTGTGACCAAATCAACAGTACCCCATGCAAGAGCTCAATACCACTTTAACAACTTGGCTAGGAAAAAGTTTCAAGATGTTGCTGAAAGAAGGCTAGCCAAGGAAGTAATTGTCAAAGCTGTCCCTGTATCAAGGAAAGGCAGTCAGTGGAAGCTTAAAATAACAATGATGGGTGCAACAGGCCCAGAATTGGAAACTTATGACCACACTGATGTAGCACAGATGGGATACAGGGAGTGGATTGAGTTGGCAGTTGCCCTGAGTGAATCAAAGTCTGAAACTGCTAAAGAAATCAGGGCATATGTCAAGAAGTTGATGGAAAGAGTAAAGGATCTTGGCCTGATCTCTAAGGAAGTTAGTGAAGGTGTCTTTGTGACACATCCAAAAATAAAGGCCAGGAGAACAAAGAAGGACACAGAGATGGAGCTACTCCTTACACTGATCGAACAGGGCGACTATGCCATTGAAATGAAGGGAGTTGATCATAGCCTGCCAAGTGGAATAGAGTTTGAGGATGGCAAAATTATTGAAGAACCTGAGCTGGGGGCTTTTTTGTAGATCCCCTAACTCAGAAGAAGTGCTTCCAAAGAGCCTCAGAGCTGTACAAAGTTGATCTGAGACAACTTGCCGCCTTCAGACTTGCAGTTTCATTTAGGCAGTCTAGCAAATGGAGAGCAGCCGTCTGGGATCAGCTCAGAGGCTTCTATGAAAGAGGAGAGCTTAATGATCCCAAGTTCATGGTCATCAGAAGTGAAGTTGAGGAACTTGAGGATACAAGAGAAGAACTGGAAAAGATGTTCCAGGATCCCCCTCCAATGGAGTAAAGTCCATCTACCATCTGGGTAGGTGAAGAATGGAAGCTGTCCATCAGTTGGACAGGCTTACCTTTTTCTGCTCCCAACAAAAACAGTCCAATGTACATTAGTTGTACTCTATGTTACATATGTTGTAATTCTCTTTTACATTAGTTGTAAAATACATTAGTACATTAGTTGTACTCTTGTAAAAACATGTGTTGTTGTATGTAATCAAGAATCAGTGTATATATAAACTGATCTTTTACTTTACTGTAATGTTGTAATTTAAATTCAGCAAAATGTACTGTAAAAATATATAATGATTTTTGATAAGACCAGCTTAGACTGGTTATTGCAAATAGGGGGAGATTGTTAGGCATAAAAAGGCCTCAGTCAAACCTGTTCTACATCTGAGGGGGAGATTTATAATCAAACCTGTTGATGCATTTGAAGGTTAAATTTAAGGCCTGTTATATGCCTTATTAAAGCCTAAAGATGATTTGCAATATTAGTCTAAAGTTGTTCTATGTGTTGCATGTGTTGCAACTAAGACAGTTTGTCCAAGCTGTTCTGTCTGCTGAACAGGCTGGACATAAACTGTCTACGCTGCTCTACACTGGTGAGCAGCTTGGGCAATTTTGAAGTGTTCTGTTCTTTGTGAACAGAACCTGTTCTTTGTGAACAGGCTAAACACTTTATGGAATACGTTTCCAAGTCATCATGTATTGTTTTTGACTGCAAGATCAGTTTACAAAGTCGAAGACAAAGTGGAAAACAGAACTGCTCAGCCTGCCCAAGCTGTTCTGTAACATGAAGACAAAAGGTTATTTGAAAAAGGGTGACAGACCTTTTTCTTATATCAAAATAGGCCTTTACAAGGAAGAAAGACGCAAAGTTGACATTCCTAAATTAGTTAAAGGCAATGCAACAGTAGATAAAGTAAAAAGACAAAAGTTCTGCACATGTGAAGACAAGTCTGATTTTCAGAAAAGTGCAGAAAAGGTTATGTTGTCTTTTCAACAAGACTTCTCCTTTTCATTCTGTCCAATGAAGATGTTTCTCTTAGATCCTCTGAGTGAGTATAAAAGGAAGCTTCTAAGGACAGAAAGAGTGTGAAGAAAGCTAAGTGCTGAAACCAAGAGTGAACGTGCAAGTGTGTTTTTCATGCATGCAAGCCTGCTGTGTAATTCAGTATCTGTGTGTCTAAGCTGTTTTACATAAGCTGTTCCCTTAAGTCTTGTAAACACAGTGAGTGCTTCTTAGTGAGTGTATTCATTGTATACTAGTTTGAGTTTGTCTTAGACTAGTGAACATACTGTTGTATCTGTCATCTCAGCTTGAACTATTCCGCATTCAAGCTTGTTTGTAATTAACAAATTGTTGATAATACATACAAACATTGAGAAAATAGTGTGTAGTTTTTAAATAGTTGTATTCACCCCCCCTCTACAGCTTAAAGCTATATACTTTGGGAACCTCTCGGGACCTACACTAAGATTATAATATCGTTTATATTTTTTATGTGAATCTAAATATAAACAATATTTTGATTTGTGAATTGAAAAACACCTCTCATAGAAAGAACATATTTTTGAACATTCGGTGTGCTTTATTAGTCATGAAAAATATATTGAGTGATCTTTATATGATTATGGTTAATATTGGGATACTAGGATTATCTTGAGTGATTATATAATTCTATTATCATTGCTTGCAAATTCTAAATTGTGTTAAGAGTTCATTTGAGTGTCTTTTTGTTCTTATCTTGAATTTTTAGGTTTGAAGATTTAAATCATTGTTTAGTTCTTAAGTTCATATGATTTGCATTCCAACATATGCTCTACAATTAAATACTTGTAAGAATAATAAATAATAAGTAAATCTAACAACTAATGCAAATATAAACGTTAGTTTAAATTTAAATTTTTATAATTCAAAAAAAAATTAAAATATCAAATTTGAATTTTTTTTAAAATCATCTTTTATATTTAATACCAAATTTGTTATATTATATTTATTTATAGTAGTAAATATAATAAAATTTCTAATTAAAATACATGTATCATTAATATATGATGACAAGTGACATTATAAAAGAAAAATAAGTGGCATTTAGTTACTTATTTATTAGGATTTATTATAGATAGATTATAAGATATAAATAAAACAGTATAATGTATGTATCCAAGATAAATCATAAATTGAAAAATACTTCTGTACATACACAACATTTGTTGTTTTGTTGCTATCTATCATCCTTCCGTCCCGCTACGCTTCTTCCTTCCGGGACTCAAAGGAGTGAACCTATCCGACTTGGCAGCTCGAATAAATTTCATTAGTAGTTTTCAAAGCTGCAGATGGTGCGGTCCTTGGGATCAAATCTTCCTGGCAACGGGCGAAAAGACCTCACTTGGAGACGGGGCAACTTTCTCTATTTTCACGAAGATGTCATTTTCAAGATAGGATTTTCGGTTGTAAATCAATGTGAGTTAGGGGTGTTCATTTTCGGATTATCCGATTTTCGGATATCCGAAAATCGGATACATGAATTTTACTATCCGTATCCGAATTTTACATGAATTCAAATATACAAAATACAAATATTTAGTTTTTAGTATATAAAAAGATTAATGTGTCGTAAACGGAATTATATCATACTTTTTAAACTTAAAACAACAAAAAAAAACATGTCAAAAGATAGTAAATTACATTTAAATGAGTTATAATTAAATTAAAGCTACATTATACATTTAAAATTACAGAATATAACTATTCTTCGTCAAATAATGTATGACAAAAAAGATTTAAAAATTATAATTTTTTTTTTTAAAATGGATATCGGATAATCCGAAAACCCGAAATCATGCAAAACCCGTAGCCGAATCCGAAATTTCGGATTATCCGATTTTCGGATACCGAAATTCGGATAATCCGATATTTCGGATAATTTCAATTCGGATTTTCGGATCGGACTCTTGGGTTCGGATATTTTTTTAACACCCCTAATGTGAGTAGCCCTACTTTTCCCACTTTCAGCTATCCTTTTTCTGCCCGAGAGCTAGACCAGACTTCCTTATTTGGCTTCCAACATTGTCTACTTTATATTATAGATTAGACAATGTACAATTGACCATTAGTGAAAATCGACTATTTTAGAAACAAATAGGGATGGCAACGGGGCGGGTTCGGGGCGGGGAATGGAAATACCGTCCCCTTTTAAAAAAACCGTGGGTATTAAACAGGGATCCCCATCGGGTACGCGGGGAAACCCGCGGGGTTTCGAGTAACCCATTTATAAATCAATGATATGAAATTTTAATCATATGGTTCATAATTTAAGCTTAAAATGTTTATGTATGTTAAAATTACAATACTAATATTAAATTAAATTTGTATCCCTATCAAATGATAATGAAAAAACATTATTTCAATAAATTATATGTATATAAATAAGTTTTTTAAATTATACATGATAATTTTTACGTATAATATATAAAATAGATAAAAATATTCATCTTTTATATATAATATATATAGTTATATACAATATAAATAGTATATTACTATTAAAAGTAATCGGGGATTTAAACGGGTTATGTAACTGGGTATACGGGGCGGATATTATCAATACCATACCCGCCCCGTCCCCCGTTTAACTTAATCGGGTTCGGGGAAACCCGCCCCGTTTAGATCGGTTTTCGATTTTCCCCGTCGGGTTCGGTTTTTTTTGTCATCCCTAGAAACAAACTAACATTCGGTAATGATGTCTTTGGCTTTATTGTAAGTCAATAAAATATTAAAGTTGATAATTAGTATTAAATTTGTAAGTTAATAAAATAGAAAATTAAAAAAATAGAATTAAATGTGTATCTTGCTTCTAAATTGGAACTCTTAACATTTTATTTTAGTAATAAAAATATATATAATATAAAATTAAAATATAGAATTGAATATAAAGTTACACATGTCAATACATGAATGAGCAAAATAACATTATAATAAAGCGACATGCGGCGATGACAATGGGGCGGGGCGGGGATCTCAGTTCTCATCCCCATCCCCGTTTCTTAATCTTCTACCCCATCCCCGGCCCCATCCCCGTCAGGGTTCGAGTTTCTATCCCCGTCCCCGTCCCAATCAGGGATCGGGGATCCCCATCAGGGAATCGGGGTTTTCAAGTTTCTAAAGATTATTGAAGTTTAAACTATAAATAGTAACTTAGTAGGAAAAATATATGTAAATAAACTTTAAAACAAATTAATTCAAACATATTTGAGTAATTTACATATATAATGTATAATTTATAATAAAACTAAAATAAAGAAATGTATGCAAATAATTTATAAAATCAATAAAATGAAAAAAAACAATAGTATTTTAAACTATAGAAAAGTAAACTATAGAAAAGTCATATACAGTGATATTTAATATATTATGTAAAATGTAATAAATAATTTACATTGTAAAGTTAAATATGTATAATAATCTATATTAAAACATAATTTATAACCGGGGTCGGGGATTTACGTGTCTCCCATCCCCGCTATTTTAAATCGGGGATTCCCCGTCCCCGTCCCCATCCCCGATCAAATCGGGGTCGAGTTACGGAATCCCCGTCGGGGATGAGTTTTTTTGCCAACCCTAGCGACATGTGACATCTATTTAATTATTTATTAGAATAGATAGATTTGTTACATGAGTATTATATTTGATGAATAATTATCTTTGATAATATATACACTTAAAATATTATTATAACACTACAACAAAATGAGCCTATTGCAACCTTGGCAAAATGTTGCATTAAGCCTTAAAAAACTTGCATTATGCGTAAAGCAACCTTTTACCAAGAGTTGCATTAGAGCCTCTTGCATTAGGTCTAAAGTAACCTTTTTGACAGAATATGCAACCTTTTTTGAAAGAGTTGCATGTAACATAGAAATGCAACCTTTTAAGAATGCAACCTTTTTATACTCAAATGCAACATTTTTACAGGCAAATGCAACTTTTTTTTCCATCAAATGCAACTTTTTTCAAACTCAAATGCAACATTTTTTATTTTCAAATGCAACCCTTTTCACAATAAAATACAACCATATTTAAAACTTAAATGCAACCTTTTCATGCTCATGTGCAACATTTATTACATTCAAATGCAACTTTTTTTAATTTTAAAATGCAACATTTATATATTTAGTTACAAAAATTACAACCTTTGCATACACGAATACAATTAATAAGCATCACCAATTACCATTTCCCAAAAAATGTCGATTACAATAATTAAAAGGTATAAAAATCCTTCACCAATTACACAAAAATCTCAAAAAAGAATATTCCATATAACAATCGTTAATTATAATAACAAAATGTTGCATATCCATAAAGTCTACGATATCCATCATGCTCCTTGTTCAACACAACTGAAAAAGGCTCTATCGAAGCACTTCAATCTGCTAGAGGTTTGTAGTTCTTCATTTGTTCCTACAATGAGAAAATATTGTCAAACACGACAACTTAATACTTATAATGTAGTCAAAAGGAATGCCCCAACTATAATGTATGCTTTAGTCTTTATAAATCTTTACATACATTATTGTATGTTTTTGCTTCAAGCTTATATGTTCATCATATATATAGAGGTTCATTGTGTGTGTATATCATCACTTTTAATCCTTATTTTGCTGCTGTCAAAGAATTCACTGCTCATATCTCATCACTTTATGTCAAGTATAATCAATGATTTGTGGTGGATTTAATGGATAAATGTGTTGAATCAATAGGAAATCTTTTAGGGATTAATATGCTAAGTTTAGGAGTCCATTTAATGCTTGAACTAAGGCTAAAAGATACAAATTGTAGCACAAAAACACCCTAAAAAGGCTGCTGTCTAATTAATTTTTCCACACTAAATTTATGTTATATGCTCATATTTGATGATAAAGTGAAGATAGAAATGCTTTGAATTAATGGATAATGTTTAGGAGTTGATATGTACATGTATTATGTCTAAAAACCATGTCCAGACTGCTGTCCTCATTCAGTTTATAACAGCAACTACAACAGCCCACAATATGTATATATACAGCAGCAAAACAGAAGGGAAGATAGGCCAAGGAACATGTTACGAAGCTTTAGAATTGATTGTATGTATGTATAAAGTAACAATGTGGTTGCAGCTCAAGGACACCTAATGATTGTATTTATGTATTAAGTAACAATCTAGCATATATATATATATATATATATTGATGTCCGTAAACACACACATAATAAAAAATTCAAATATATTAAGCTTGTATGTTCATATAAAGGTTCATATATATCATCACTTTTAATCCATATTTTGCTGTTGTCCAAGAATTCACAGCTCACATCTCATCACTTTATGCCCACTGTAATCGACAATTTGTGTTGGATATAATGGCTAAATATGTGTTGAATCAATAGGAAATCTTTTAGGGATCAATATGCTAAATTTAGGAGTCCATTAAATACTTGATCTAAGGCTTAAAGATGCAAATTGTAGCACGAAAACACCATAAAAAGGCTGCTGTCCATTTAATATTTCCACACAAAATTTATGTTATATGCTCATATTTGATGATAAATTGAAGATAGCAATGCTTTGAATTAATGGATGATGTTTAGGAGTTGTTATGTACATGTATTCTATCTAAAAACCATGTCCAGACTGTTCTCATTTTTTCATTCCTCAAACCTAATCAAACAATGAAATTAGTTTTCAAGTAATATTTTGCAGCTGTCGAAGAATTCGCAGCTCATATATTATCACTTTATGTCAAGTAATATCAACTATATGGGTTGGATTTAATGGCTAAATATGTGTTGAATCAATAGGAACTCTTTTGGGGATTAATATGCTAAGACTTGTAAAGAAAAAGAAATTTTAAGTTGTACATACTAAGAGTTACAAGAAGCAACTAAATATGACAATAGTTGCAAGCTAATAAACTAAAGATACATGCTAAAGGATAACTATAGTGGCATGATATGTTAGCACAAATGGATCAGCTTGAATTGGTCTTCAGTAATATACTTAATATTTAGTTCTTTATTACGTAAATTTTGCACATATGTAGCAGCTTCTAGCATTGTCTTAATGAAAACACAAAACAAAAGGCATTCATAATTTTGTGCTATTGAATTAATTCTAAACTTTGGAAAATCAATATTTGGACCATGATGTCCAAAAATAATTTGAAGATTCATAATAATTAGTATATTCACGTCCTTTGTTATTGCATCGGTCAGGTAGCATTCTTTTGGGTACTCAATTTAGTGGACATTCCCTTAAAAATAAGCTAGCATGGCAAAAAAACCTTTACATCCCAAACTGTTTGGATAGACTATAAATGAAAACCAACAGGAACAATAAAAAAAAGTTAAACCAATCAAGGCACATGGACATATAAAAAATACTTCATTATGATAAAAAAAAAAAGGAGAGAAACACGCGAGAGTTCCATATTAATTCAAGTGCTTGTCTATACTAATATTACATTGATAAACAATGATCACTTTTATTGAGGTACTTTAAAAAACAGGAAACCCTTTCAGGAATTGGTATCTTTACATCTTTCAATAGTTTCTAGAAAATCCTACAATAAATCTATAGGTTCTCTGTATTATTGTCTTTCTCACACACAAAAACCATATATTGTGGATTACAATTTACAACCCTATGTATATATGATATGATCCCATAAACACAGAGTTAGTGTATAGGAACATGAGTTTTTCCTTTTTAGATTTTATATTAATATTAGTGAAATGATTTTAAATCTGTCAAATGTGGTTGATTTTGTAATTAGATAATATGACGGAATGGATCATACCCACATGAGAGACATGCTTTTAGGAATTTTGAAGTGATTGACCCACCTACCACATAAAAAAATCTCTGGCTGAATACAAACTTATAACATTTTTGGGGGGCATATACAACAGCCCCACACATAAGCTACACGCTCCATCAAACACACACACACACAGCTGCACATCTGTCCTTAACAAGTCCGAGACATGTTGGGGGACTATTGAGCGGTGCTGCAAAGAAGCATACCACTATACCAGTCCAGGAGTCAGAGGAAAGAAACCTTGTAAACTCTAGGAAACTAAAAAACACACAGCCAAAGAAGTCCATGGCAAGTCCGAGACTTATGTCTCCACTGCCTTCAGTCTTCTGCTCTGTTCCAGTAGCCAATTTCCCACTTAATAATCAAATTAAACCTTTGTTATAGCATGGTAGGCGATTTATTTATCATTTGACACGATTACAAAACATCAATTTGATGTTTTGGCTGTATTTTAATTCGGCTTCTTGGCCACATGCCGTAACCAACAGCGTATGCACACAACAAAGATTCCTTTCTATTTCTGTTATATCAGCAATAATTGTTACTCAATATTCCATGATTTAAATCCAACAATAGTTCTGTTATGTAATCTCTTGAATAATAACAAAAGAGGGACTACTAAGTATGAAAGAAAAGCATAAGAAATGCAAAGGAAAACCTAATAAATCTGAAATAGAGAGCAAGAAAGAAACCTTTCAATGGAATAGAGAGGGAAGGCCACCGACTGGAATAAAGAAGGTTGAGAGATTGTCGCCGCCTCCTTGAACTTGAGATACCGCCGCCGCCGCTGCCACCGCCTGGAATACACATGGAAGAGACCGGAGATCGACCACCACTTGGAACGGAGATGGAAGAGAGAAGAAGTGCCGCCGCCTAAAGGTTGCCGGAGAAAAAGAAGATATGGTTTGGGGGGGGGAGGCGGAAGAGAGAAATCTCAAAAATGCTTTAGGAGACGTGGAAGACACAAATGAACAAATGGGTTTCAGGTGTTTTTTTGAAATTTTTAATTCCCCCGTTTCTTTATCTTTGTAGGGAAATAAATACGGAGAAACGAAATCTATTTCTCATTTTTTTCATTTTTCAAACCTAAACAAACAATGAAATTATTTTGCAATTTCATTTCTTTGTTCTTAATTCTCTGTACCAAACACGCCTTGAGGATTTTTGGATTGTGAAGTGTAAAGAACCACTCAAGAGATTTAGAGGACCTGTGAAGGGCAGTCATTTGTAAAAATGAAGACATTTTAAAATAGTTATATATTTTATTTTTAAGAAATAATAAAAGAAATTACAATCACATGTTAGATATAACTTTTTTTTTTAAAAAAAATTGCATTTAATTTGCATATATGCAACCTTTTAAAATAAAAGTTACTTTTAACCTATAACAAATGCAACCTTTATTATAAATGTTGCCATTTTTCAATCAAAATTGTAACCTTTTAAATTAAAGGTTGCATTAGATCTTCTAATGCAACCTTTATTTTTGTAAACTTGCTTTAGAATCAAATGCAACTAATTATATAAAGGTTGCTCATAAAAGGTTACAATAGGCTCATTTTGTAGTAGTGTAAGAAACAATAATACAATAGTGATATTAAACTGAAATAAAGAAATTATAAAAAATATAGAAATATGAAAATAATTTTGTTATATTCTAATTGTTATAAATAAATAATTAAGATAAAAATATGTTTAAGGATGACGGTTAAAATATATACTAAATAAGTTATATAAAATAATTTAAAATAAATCAATTTAGGTAAAATTAGTCAATTAGGACCATTAGGTGTTAAATTTAAAAGTAATTAAATTGAATTGACTTTCATTAATTAACTTAAATAACATAGTAATTAATTTGTTTTTTTTAAATCAATTAAATGGGTAATTAAGAGAGTTATTTAAGAAAAATTGGAAGGAAAAATGAAATTTAATTAGTTGGTGTGATGACATGTGACATTAGAAGTTCTCCTTATAAATACAGTAGTTTATAAACCCACATATTAAGTGGATAGATTTTAAAAAATATTTGGCAGGGCGGTATCATTGATTTTGAAGGCTCTATGCAAAAGTATTAAAAGTGGTCCTTATAAAAAATTTCATTTTGAAGGCTCTATAGATAAAGCTATGGTTTATCGTCTTTTGAAATTCTTGGATTGCTAAAGTCTGAACCAAACTGTAAAATCGAAAACTGTACTGAACTAAACCGGATTCGACTGGTTTAGGTTTCATGTATTTTTCGGGTTCAGCTTGTTCGGGTTCGGTTTTGTATTTTTCAATGTAAAAACTGAAAAAAAAAACAAGAAAACCAGAGAACTGGACTGAACCGAACCCGAACCAATTACATATGATTAGGTTTCCGGTTTTGGTTTTATGAAGCTTTTATTTTCGGTTCAGTTCGGTTTGGTCTTACCACAATACACAGTTACACCCCCCCTACCACTAGACAGTAAAAGACTAAAAGAGCCCATGAAGTAACATGATGCATGTAGCAACGCCCATTGTTAATAGTATGCTGCATAATCGGATAATTGGTGCCAATGATTTTTCAGAAAAATAGAAAAAAGAAAAGGCTGCAACTCTGAAAACTTATAAAACAAGCAAGGAATTTGTTGATTTATAACTGCTTTGACAGACAAAAAGTTTGATCCTGTAGGAGCACCACCATTCATGCATGAGTTACAACAAAATGATGCACCAAAAAGGGACCATGATCTAGACACCCTGAGCCTGAAGTCTGAACAACATGACATTCTGCCAATTTCAAGTCACAACATGAAAACAAGAATCCAAAATTTCAGTCAAAAACATGAAGAACCACCATTCATGCATACAGTACAACACAATTATGCACCAGAAAGGGGGACCAAGAATTGGACACCCTGAACACAACATCCTGGCAAATTTGAATCAAAAGGGGAATCTAAAGTTTGGCACTATTGCAAGTAAACAACAAAAAAATAGTTCATTATCCCAAACTACGTTACACGAGTAAAATTCACAAAATAACTCTTATCGACAACGACATGGCACGTCACATTATACTACAATGTGGATTGTTTTGTATATAATATGAAGATTAAACGAAAATGAAAAAGAAGAATGATAGAAAACTACGTATTACCTATTTATACATCACCTTTTTTGGTCTGTGTAGATGGTCTCAGCACATTATCGCTAACATTTCTTCGCGTTTTTGAGGTTTCTTAGGGTCATTACAAGTTTTTGCCTTTCACCCTCTACTTCTGCGAATTTGAGACTTATTTCTGAATATCTTTTTTGCATTTCCATCAATTCTACTTCCATGGATTCTTTTAAGCTCTTTAATGATTCCATTTCATCAGCTCTAGATGCCTGTGATTGAAGATAAATTTATAAGTCACTATAGGGAGATGGGTGCTAAAAAGATTCGATCTTTAATGTTTTTAGTGAGAAGTTTTAGTGTTATAGATACCTGAGAAAGGGCAGTGCTTTGATCAAGATCCTCCAATCGTCTTTCCAACTCGTGGATTTTTTGTTGAAAATCTTTCTCCTTCTCCAAAAACAAATTTTCGGAACTCTTCAAAGCAGTTTCCTTTAGTTTTATCTGGCCCTGGTGATCAAACACAAGAATTGTTTACCAGCTAATTTATAATCAAGTACTGCTTATAAAACAATCTGTATGTAAAATTGCAAAATTCCAAGAAAAATATCTGTTTGCAGGAACCGGACTTTACAGACAACTTCTGGCCTGAATTATTGCATTTAACTCACTATGTGACCATTATTATACTTGTACGAATCCGAATAGAATAGTGATGTATGATGTGCTTTCAGGAATTTTGCCAGAGTAATTGTTTTTTTAGGATGCTAATATCAAGTACAGTGGCTACACAACACAAGCAAATAACTTGTTTTAATTGTGGTTTATGGTTACTCCCACGTGCATAGATTATCCAATGTGAAATAGGAAGAGAGGAAAAGGTACCTCGAGTTGCTCTATTCTGTTCTTCAGATTGGTAACCTCTTTCGTGCTGCGAGGATTGTTTCTTAGAGCAGCTTTACTTCCCTCCAAAACCGCTACTCGATTGCTGCTATCCTTAAGCTTCTTCTCCATGTAACTTGATGCATCTTGGCTCTTCTTGAGTTCGGCTTTTAATTGAGATATCTGCTTCCTCAGCTTCTCCTTTTCAGATTCATCCTGATTGTACTGAGATTTAAGGCGTTCTATCTCTAATTGCAGTTGTTGATAGTCACCGTCTTTTTGCTTATTAACGTCTGTCAATTTAATCAACTCTTTCTTTGATCTCTCCAGTTCCATCTTCACCAAAGAAACATCTTTTTGAAGATACTTCCTTTCATTTTCAAGATTCTGCTTATCAGTTTTTAGCCTCTCAATCTCAGTTCTAAAACCAGTTTTCCGGTATTCGAGCTCAGCGGATATATCGGCTATTTCTTTCTCCGTCTTCTCCAAATGTTTAGACTTTTCATTTATTAGCCGCAAAAGTTCAACCAGTTTTTCTTCATAATGAATGCCAAGGCAGTCTAAATCTTGTTTAAGTTTCTCAAGCATCCCTTCGAGATGCCTTTTCTCTACACGAAGTTGATTGGCTTCGTCCATGGCTTTCAGCACTACCTTCTCATTTGCTTCAAAACTAGATGTCATTTGTGTTGAAAGCCTTCTAAAATCCTCCTGAAGCCTCTCTGCTGTATTTGCATTTTGTGTTCTAGTCTTTCTCAAGCTTTCCTCTGCACGAATGGCTCTTTGCTCTTGCTCGACTTTTGCATTTATAAGATCTTCAATATCTGCCTCAAACCCGCTAGCTTGTTCCTCTAAATCTTTCTCCAAGTTCTTGACATGGCTTTCAAGCTCTTCAATGACAAGAACTGAATTTGATAGTTCTTCGGATTTCAATTTGAGCTCATTATTCAAGCTCTCTATCTGTGCTTCAAGTTCATTCACTACAGTGTAAGACGAACACTCGTATTGCATCTTCAGTTGTTCCTGCAGTTGATTTTGCTCAAGTTTACATGACATATCATGGTTTCCTTGCTTCAGGATCTCATAATCGAGGGCGATTTGCTCCATTTGCATTTCGAGCTCATCTTTATCTCTTTTGTACAACTCTATTTCGCTGTAGAGGTCCGTTATTTTTTGCTCCAGTAAATATGCCTCCTGCATACCGCTATGTTCCCTAACGAGCTCTTCCAATGCCTTTTGATCTTCATCATCTGTCTCGGATTTGACTTCCTGAAGTTCAAAAGATTTCGAACATTTTGACTTTGACATCTCTGAGTTCTTCTGTTCCAGCATTTCCTCAAGGTCCTGCACTGCAAGAATCAACTCAGTGTTCGATTCTTGTGTTTTCTGAAGTTGTAATCGGAGATTGGAATTCAGATCCTTCTCGTAATTAAGTTCTTGTCTCAGTTCATCAACAAGAGCCCATGGATTCTGAGTCTCTTTCAACAACTTGTTGACTTTGACTTTGGGTTCTTCGGTGGATTTCTGATATGCCTTCAGCTTTTCACACTCCACCTTGAAGGTGTTTCTTTCTTCGATAAGTGCAGCTACTTCCCTTGAAAGATCCTGGCCCTTTTTTCTTTCCTTCACGATTTGCTTACGAAGAGTCTGTAACTCTAACTCCGATACGTCAGCTTGCCTGGCTAAAACCTCCAGTTCAGTTTTGAGCTTTTTGATCATGTCATCTGGTGAGCCGTCTTCAGATATTTCTTCCGAGAGAGGCTCCCCAGGGCTTTGTGAAGAATCGTCTGTGCTCAATTCTGGTGGTGAACCACCTGACCAATCCCATTGTGATGCTCTCTCTTGTGGTTCCTCGTATATTGTTTCAGCTGGTGGTTCATGAGTCGGCTGGGTGTTCTTGGGTTCAGGTTCTCGCAGCGTATCAATTCCTGAGCTGCTATCAGAGCCTGACAATGTGACATCCGATCCACTGGATGCTCGACGATCTCTGTTAACGTTATCGCTCAAAGTTTCAATTTCCTGTTAAATACAAATTCTTCTATGAGCAAAAGAGAGATGGACTTATAACCGTAATTTATGCCTACAGTTTCGTTTAGAAGGCTCAATTTGCTAATTACAAGTTTTGAAACAACAAATTTTGGTAATTAGTATTTATAAAACATTATAATAACAATTTTTTTAAATACTCAAATTACATATAACAGTTATCCATTTTCATTTAATTTTTTCTGATTTTTATTACCAAAATGGCTGTTTCAAAACTTTTGTATGGTCATTTCAGAAAGTATAATCACCAAAGTGAACCATTCCAAACTCCTTTAATTGCCATGTCATAATACATTAGTTCGTTCGAAATTTGTAATTAATAAATGGGATCAGAAAAATTATAATTATCAAATCGGACCAATGACAAAGTATGTAGCTATTTAACATTTGCCCCTACAAAATACCATAAGAATTCTTCTGGTAAGTAATAACAACCCTGGCCCTAAGCAAACTGCTAAACCATGTATATACCATGTTTGATTCTTTCCTTTCCTAAAATTATTATTTCCAGTGTTATCTCTACTATGAATTGTAGCATCTAATTGTTAGGATGTGAAATGCGAAGTTACTGTAGGAATAAATAGCTCGGTACATATAATAAAATGTCACAAGCTTTTCAAACACTTACTTCAACCGGATTGCTTTTAACAGTTTCTTCTATGTCAACATTGCTTAACTGAGCCCTCAAACTTCTATCCTGGCGGTTTGCCTTTCCGCTTCCATCAACCTCCCTGTAAATTTTATAATGTTTTAAGATATCGAAAAGTTGTAAGTAAAACACTCTGAAATATACTTGTACCTTTGATCTAAGGACTCCTGCACCCTTTGAATCGACACCTAGTACAGAAGATAGACACAAGCATTAAACGTCAACCGAGGGATTTACTTAGATAAAGCAATGGGGATAATTACCCAAAAAGACAAACTTAATATCAGTTAATTACCATTTGCACAAACAACTTTATTGACAAATACCAAAGCTTATTCCTCTTTTTGGTAACTAACCCTAATGCATTGAACTTAAATATGAAAGAGAGAAAGGATTCGAAGGAGAAGGAACTGACATGCAAAAAAGCAGCACAATTTGCATTTCTTAGAGGTAGAGCTAAAGAAGAAATTTTTGTTGCTTCAGCAAAATTTGCAAAATCAATCGAAACTTCACCAACACCACTGTATTTTGTAGAGCCCTACAAAATGAAAAACCACAAGACACTAGCTTCCTTGTTAATTTGATTGAATCGGACTTCTGTAAGCACATAAACTGAAATTTTTCATACCGTTGCCAGAGCAAAGTGATAAATTTTCTCATGAAACTTTCCATTTTTCGGATCATGAACGAATTTCACAGTTTCATAATGTGGTTTTTCCCAATAACAGCTTCCATCTTTAACTTTGGATTTCTCTAATCTTGTTGTCGGCTTTCCGGTATCTGCTGGAATGACAGATATGATCAAAGCCTCCCCTGCTAATTGTTTTAGCTGCATAAGCAAAACCGATAATCCAAGTAAGCATTTTCAGACCGCCAAGAAAAACTTGTTAAATATAAGTCTAAACTTTTCTCTTAAATACAAAAGTCTAACCATTTTCTTGACCCTGTGGGACTTAATTTAGCTGAATAAACTAACAAAGACTTATACTTTTTATCAAATCGAAAGCAAATAAGTATACCCAACATAAATTTTCATGTGAATTTTATATTTACACATATTAAATTACATATTTTTGGTAATATTTCCATTCAGTCACGACCAAATTAAAGCCATGATACCTTGATTCACCATTTTTGCACCGAGGAATTGCAAGAATCTTGAAAGTAGTATGATACTAAACCCAAAATACAGAATCTAAAATTCCTTTTGGATCAAATCCAAGAGATTCAGAAAATAAGCACCACCTTGATTCCATTGATTTTACTATTTCTAGAGATCAAGATGAAAAAAATGGGTTTATTTCCATAATTTTATTTTTAAGAAATTGCATTATCTTTCGAAAACACTGTGCCTATTAAAAGTTTATTTTGTCTTGGTCAATTTAACAAACACTTAGGATGCAATAATGCAACTAATCATTTCAATTAGATAGACACGATTAGATTATTAATCACCGTCTAAATTCAAAGCAAATTACCTGAGTTGCATGAAATTGCAATTTAAATACGGTTTTGATCTTGTTCTTCTCGCTCCTCCATCTCGCCGACTTGAACATTTTTCTCGCCACTCACCGTCTCTCTCTATAAACACCTATATATCAAAATCTCAATTTCACATTGTTCCATGAAGCTAATAATTCACGAAATTCGGCAACCTCATCGTAGCTCCGGCTAAGCTGCCGGAAAATGATCCATCTTTTATTACAAAACACCCATTTTTCTTAACACAAACAAACTTTTTCTCCCATTGAGCTACAAGAAGTACACGATCGATTGAAAAACAACAGAAAAATCCGATCAATTCATGAACTTCAAGCTCAAAAAATGAAAAACTCACGCAATGAGCTACAATCTGAATTGAGAAAATGCGAGTGAAGTTCCGGAGTGTTTGGTGAAGGAGTGGTATATCTACGTTGTAGAACTCGTGAATGTATTTAACAATGAGCTTTGAGAGCTCACAAGCAGATCTGAAAAGTAGTTCTCTCTCTCTCTCTCTTTCTCTCTCTTCTGTCACTGTTTCTCTCTCTACAGTCATCTTTACAGATTTGTGTCGTTAGAGAGATGTAAATAAAATATTGGGGCTAAATCATGAAATAATAAAGAAAAGGGGGATTACCGACGATGTTCAAAAGTAAAAGGGAAGCTTCTCTGATTTTTATATCAGTGAAACAAATCTGTACGGAATTTACATTCTCACCCCCATACTATTTACGGATTTCTAAAATTTTTAAGAAAAAGAAATATATTATGTTGTGAGCGTTTGGTTCGCGACTTTCGTAAGATTTTCTGTGATTTGTATATTTAAAATCTCAAGTTTGATTCGTGAATTTAATGAAAGATTTTAGGATTTCATGAAATCTTACTATTCTTTGTAGTGGCGGATCCAGGATTTTCGGTTGCCGGTGACACAAATTTGATTCGTTTTTCCAAATTTATAATTTTATTAATTAGATCAGTTGGGTCGGGTTAACAGCCAATAATATTAATTAAAATTTCATAAATTTTAGGATTAAATAAGAATAATGGTATTGAGTTTGGTGAAATAAACCAAAATTATAAATAATAATGGCTTATTGGGTATTTAACTTTGGACTTTATATTATTATTTGATTATTTCATTATTTGTTACACTAAATTATAAATAAGTATACTACAAATTTATTTATTCGATTGAAGATCATAAAAAAATTTGTTAAATTATTCCAATAATGTTTTAATATTTGAAAAGCACGTTTGCATGTTCAAAAAACCACGGGTTGAACAAACAAAAAGTCGTAAAAAATTACATTACAAAATAAAGTTATTGGTGAAAGGACCGGTGGCACGTGCCACCCCCATTGGTCCGATGTGGCCACCCGAGAGAACAGAAGTCAAGACGGGATGCGAAGGCCGATGCGTGGAGCTTTTGGGCGGGGTCGCTAAGACGAGATGGTGTGTCGGCCGGCATTGGTCCGATGTGGCCACCCAAGAGCCCATTGGGTGAGTATTCCATTCTCTCTTAGCTATACCCGTGCTATCCCATCCATCTTTACCATACTCTATCACACTCCATCTCATCCACTCTTACCTTACCTTACATTTTTTAACTCTATCCATTCCTATCCTAGGTACCTATACCTACCCTACATTTATCCATACCTCCACCCATCCAACCCTTACATGCATCCTACTCTGTCTAACCTCCCTAACCCAACTATACCTTACCCATCCACTCTACCTCATTCTTCCCCACCCCACCCTTAACCTAGTTTACCCAACCTAACCGAACTATTATTTTACCTATCCTTACTCCCATCCACCCCATTGTGCCTAATCCAACTCAATGTTACCCTACTTATCTGTACCTATCCTATCCTTACCTCCACCTATCCCACTCTATCCAAGCTTAGCAAATCATTTTATTAAATAATGAAAGAATTACAAATAATAATTAAAAGACATTTCATCATTTATTATATAATAATTCTGAATCGTTTGATTGATTCGTAGAACAAACAAATTCTATATTATGTAAATCCTGTTAAAATTTTACTGACCAAACATCTGACAGGTCTTTAAATTTTATAAAATGAAAATGTTGGACAATGCAAATCCTTTGACAAAATATTGATCCCACAAAATAAAATATGCAAACTAAACATTCCCTAAAATAAATGGGTAATTGTTTAAAAGGTTTACATATTTTAGGCTATTTTAATACTAGGTGGTGGTTTTTTTGTTTGTTTGTCGCGATAAAAGATAGGTTAACTTATAAATAATGGAGTTTATTTACACTAAAAAATTAGGGTTAATATAGAAAAATTCATTTTTTTTTCTTTTTCATGATTAATTCTTTTGATTATTTTTCTGAACATTCAAGTCATTGGACATATTTTGTCTTTATTAAAAACTATATATTTTTTACTTGCTACCTATTAAAACAATTACTTTACCATATGATCTAACATTAAACAAATCAATTTTCTTTTCTCTTTTTAGAGATTAAGTCATTGGATTTTTTTACTGCTTAAGTTTTTGGTGACGGTCAAAAACTTCATAATATGTATCGTGTTTTTCAAGTCTCATATGTTTATATCATACATTTATAATACATGGCAATGTATAATATTTGTAATAATATGTATCAATTTATTATTATATTTTACATCTTTTGCAATACTTTTTGATATTGATTTGAGCTAACGTTGTAAATGTATGTTTTGATAATTACTTCATACATAGGTTTTTGTATATTTAATAGGGTTTATTATAAAAAAAATAACATGTATTTATCTTTTTTGCGTTTTCGTCCCTCCAATTTATTTTTTAAAAGTTCTCAATTTAATTTTTTCTTTCTGGTTTAGTGAAATTTGGTTATTAGAAACTGGTTTTTCACTTAACAAATATTATTTTTATAAACAGGTTTTAATAGTAAAATTCTACAAAAGCATAAATAAAAAATTAACTTGCGGATTTTTCCTAAAAAAATTAACATGAATGAACAAAAAACATAAAAACCGTAAAAACATGTTGGTTTATTCCCTATTTAACATTTACACCAACAAAATTTAGACTAATTTATGACTCCAAGTGGTCAAATAGGTTATGGGCCATTTTGTCAATTTATGGAATTAAAGGGGACACTATGAAATTTGGACCTATTAAAAGAAATGACATTTGGTATTTTGGTTGGTTTGTTCATTTGGTGACAAAATTAAGATGCATGTTTGGTTGTTTTGAGAAATGGTGTGTGCCTATTTTAACAATCAACCCTAAACTTCACTTTTCCTCATTATTAGTCCCCATGATAAGATCATAACTTGATATGTTTATGTTTGTACATGTAAACTCAAACAATATAAACCAAGTCAATATATCAATTAGAATGTAACAATCGGATACCACTAGAATTCAAATTGTTCACATAAACAATAAACAATCATATAATTCACCCGTATACACTATATTAATATATAACTGGTGTTACCTAAGTTTGTTAATGGTTTCAGAATGTACTACTGATCTATACAAAAGGACAATTTGTGATACGAGTACAAGGTAACAAGTCCAAAACATCGTCTGCTCATCAAGCGAGGCGTTGACCACCGTATGACATAACTTTGTTCCGCATGCGGGTTTCTTAAGTTTCCTTCTTCAATACTTAGGATATATGTAAAACAAAGTCAATTATAAATATCGGTGAGTTTATAACATTACAAAGACGACAATTAGTGGTGTCATTCGCTGCAAGAAAAAGGGTGTTTGGACGACCTTTTTGAAAAGTCGGACAAATGATACCAAATAAAAGTATTTGTACAAATTACATTATCTTGTCCAATAACTAAGTATTATAGAAGACTGAAAAAAAAAACGTTTCCAAATGCTATGTACGTGGAACGACCAACAAAAAGACCAGCTACTCTAATACTACATTTTGGCACTAAATTGCATCCCATACCAAATGTATATACATACATTTTTGTAATTAAAATCTTACAATTGTATATAATCAAGCATTATCATCTTAATTTTATTTAGATTCCAACTCTTATTTTTTTGTTTAAAATTTTTTACCATCCTTTTTAACTATCATATATTATATTTATTTTTATGAAATACATTTTTGGTTTATTTATCGCAGAAAGAAAAAAAGCATAATACCATCATACAAATTAAAAAGTAAAGACAAATTAAAGATATTTTTCAAAATAGACCTAATATTGAATAACATAAACAGTCACAAGAGAGAGAAGAGAGTTTCATCTAACTTTTCAACAAAAATGAAAACTTGTTTACTTTACAACAATTTCATAAATTTTCATATAACTTTTTAAATAACACTTTTCATATTCTCTCTCTTACTTTTCTATAACCTACCCTATATTTCTTTATAATACTCTCTTTCTATCTCTTACTTTTCTATTACCTAACCTATTTTTCTTATTTTATAATCAACTATCTTATTTTTTCTAAAACAAAAACTTTATCATCTAAACAAGTTTTCACTTTTCACAGAAACCCTTGTTTTTTTATAAAAACTATAACTTGAAAACTGAAATTGAAAAATGACTAGTTTTCGTGAACTAAACGCAACCTATACATTTTAGAGTTTTGTCAAGATTGTAAGTCTTGGATTGTTGAAATCTAAAATCATGTTAAATTTGGTACATATATCAAATTACTTTAAACGAGATTTTGATGAAATATAAATAAAAAAATTAAATCTTTATATTTGTAGTTCGTTTTAAAAAACAAGATAACTTAAATTTAAATTCCATTCAGTTTTATTATACAAGCCAAACGCATTACAGTAAAAAAATTAATGGATGGTATACGAGAGAGGAGTTAAATGAAATAAATGTAGAAATGGAGGGGTTGTTTGGTCATTATGAAAAAGTTTCTAATTTCACTTTGCCCCCCTCAAAAGTTAATATGTTGGTATTATGGTATATCTACTATGAATGCTTTACATTAATTAGAAAAGGCCATCAATGCTTCCGTGTGACAATAGATTCGCATTTACAAACTCAGTGAGTTAAATTGGGCAATTATTGTGACCTAAAAAACAAACCTAATTTGAGCAATTAATATTTAATCAAGTATTTTATCACTTGAAGTTAACGGTTAAGTTTGAATAATTAATATTTGTAAAATATGAATATTAGAGTCCGCTTATAATTGGTAAATCGGATTTTTAAAAACTAAAAAATCGGGTTCTAATAGCTAAATTTCACTAAACCAGAAAAAAATGTTAACTTGAGAAAATATAACATTAAGAAACGAAAACACAAAAAACGTAAAAACATGTTTTTAATAATAAACCCAATGGTAAATATTAAAAGATATATATAAGAGAACAACTTGTTGCACCTCAAACCAAAATAAAATAATTTCAAATAATAACACATAAAATGCTACTATTATTACGAGACATGCCTACAGTTTATCATAAATGTCAAATATATAATAAATATTTTTGTATTTTATATATATATATATATATATATATATATATATATATATATATATATATATATATAGATTTAGGTTCAAGTGAGTACCACCTCTAATGCAGCGCACCAGAAGGTACCACCCTTAAAAGTAATTTTTTTGAAATTTTTTTTATGGTACTCACTTGAACCTAAATCTATATATATATATATATATATATATATATATATATGTTAATAAATTATAACTATGACCCACCGGCCACTGATATGATAATATGATATGTAGAGTGTAGACAGCATCAGGCCATCAAATGAACTGAAAAAGGTAAACCAACCACCATGTAGAGAGGCCCCGTGCTTGCATAATGCAAACCAAATAGTAATTAATCAAACATATTGTATAAAATTTATATGACAAGTTTTTATAATAATATATATATATATATATATATATATATATATATATATATATATATATATATATATATATATATATATATATATATATATATATATATATATAGATATATATTCAAGATCAATGGGGTACCATGTTAGACTGGGATACCGGGAAACCGTTTATAGTCAATCATTTATCATTAAAATTAGGGTTATATGCCAAAAATAGCAATAACTTTTTTGTAGTTTTACCGTTTATACCAACATTATTTATTTTTTAGCATTAATAGCAACAACTTTTGTATATTTTACCGATTATACCAACTTTTGACCTAGAAACATGCTATAGCAGGTTACCATCAATTATTACCAACAACTTTTATATTTTTACCAATAATAGCAACAACGTTTTATATTTTTACCAATAATAGCAACGACTTTTAACTTTTTACCAATAATAAAAACATATCAAATTAAAATTTTCTTTATTTTTAACTAATCATTACTTTAAAGAAAATAAATTTATGAAAATCGAAATACAATCAAATAAGTTCATAATCCAATTTTTTTGTTTAAATTTTGCTAGATATAAATCAAATGTAATGTGTGCCCATAAAAATATAAAAAATATGTTTTCTATAAAATTAAAAAATGAAGATTATTTTGATTAGGGGTGAGCATGGATCGGTTTTTGGAAAAAAAACAAAAAACTAAACTGAAACATCGGTTTCTATATTCAAGAAACCGTTCGGTTTGGATTTTAAACGATTTGGTTTTATTTCGGTTTCAGTTTGGTTTCGGATTTTTTGTCATGGTTTTCAATTTCAATTCTTTCTTTTGAAAACCAAAACAAACACACACACACACACACATACACACACATACATATTGGAATAAACATATATATGGATACATAAAATCAAAATATATAACACTTAATGCATTCTTTCACAAACAAGATGTAGACATTAAATCATTTTATCATTCAAAACCATGACAACATACAAATGCAATAATAATACAACAATAAAAATCATCATAATATTCAAAGTGAATTTTAGTCTCATAGGAAATTTAGACATTGAAAAGTTAAAACTTTCAATAAAAAACTTAAATGAAGAAATGTAACGAAGGAAAAGTATTTATAAATTTTAAAATTATAAAACTTCAGTTCAGTTTGGTTTTTTCCAGTTTATTTTGACCTCCAAACCGAAACGTAACTGAAATTTTGGTTTTTGAAAATTCAAAATTCAAACGGTTTGGTTTTTTGGTTTTTTCGGTTTCAGATTGGTTAGCCTTAATCCTTCAAGAAATCAACTAATTTACTAACTACATTCTTTGATTGATTGAAAGATTTCCAAACTCAAGTTTTAGTAGATTTCTTGTATTTTTATTATCCATAATCCCTCTAAATAGATTACTATCTATTCTTTGACATTTGTAAACACACTTATTAAGTTCTTGCATAATTTCATGATATGAATAGCAACATAAGAAGATGAGGAACATGATGAAACTTCCACTCACTTATTACAGTATGAAAAATTATACCTTGAGTTTGTTAAATTGGTTGGACCAAATCATTGAGCTTCTCCCAACAAAACTTGCAAGAATTCATGAGTTTCAATTACTTATATTTGGTTGGAAGCTTAAGGCTCTTGTACTCATATTAGATTAATTGGATTATTAAATCATATATACTTATTTATAAAATAAACGGATGCAAATTTTTAATATTTATCATTTTATTTATCAAATAAATAAAGAACTAATTATCCCAAAAAAAAGAATACAAATGTAGCATAATGTGTTCATTATATTTTTATGACATCTTATACAAATAATTGTATTGCACTTAAATGGTCGACCCTATCATACATATAAAACCGGCTATGCATGAAAATATGACACATCAAAATAATTCTTCACTTTTAATGTCTATAGAAAAATATTATTTATCTCTTTTATATGCACACTTTGCATTTGATTTATTTCTAACAAAATTTAAACAAAAAAAAAATTGATTATGAACTTATTTGATTGTATTTTGATTTTCATAAATCTAGTTTCTTTAAAGTAATGATTAGTTAAAGATAAAGAAAAATTTAATTTGATATGTTTTTATTATTGGTAAAAAGTTAAAAGTCGTTGCTATTATTGGTAAAAATATAAAACGTAGTTGCTATTATTGGTAAAAAGATAAAAGTTGTTGGTATTAATTGATGGTAACCTGCTATAGCAGGTTTCCAGGTCAAAAGTTGGTATAATCGGTAAAAAATACAAAAGTTGTTGTTATTAATGATAAAAAATAAATAATGTTGGTATAAACGGTAAAACTACAAAAAATTGTTGCTATTTTTGGCATATATCCTTAAAATTATTAAAATATAATATAAATTTTGCTTAATTTTTTTTCCCACATTAATTAAGATTGGGGTAGAAATTGCATTAAAAAATTTAAATTAGTTACAAAGATTCTGTGTATCCTATGAAAATCTCCATTTTAGTTAATATCATTCCTTACACTCATACTGAACATGTGCAAATGTACACCATAAACCACGATTGAACATGTTCAATACCGTCAATATTGGTTTATCACCAAAACGGTTAACAGCGACTAAAAACACAATAAACCCCGATTGCACATGTTAAATAACGTGTATATGAAATTGAACCTTCATGAACGGGTTAATGAAAATAATAAATACCCTTATTTGACACCTCTGGTTGAACATGTTCAGTTGTTCACTAAAACTCATTGTCGAATCCAATTGAACATGTTCATTAAAACGCATTGTCGAATCTGATTGAACATGTTCAGTAAAACCCATTTTGAAATTTTTTAAAGATATTGTTATGGAAGTAAATCTCTATAATTAATAGATTTATTAATTCATTAGTTGCCATCTATTATATTAATTAAGATAAACCTATTTCCAATATTACCCTTATAAACTTATAACCAAACATGGGTGGACTCCGGTTCACCTGTCTAACATGGTACCCCATTGATCCCGACCCTATATATATATATATATATATATATATATATATATATATATGTGTGTGTGTGTGTTTAATGAAATACCTATATGCATCAATATATTCATTTACAAACGTGAGAGTGAACCATACAGACAGACAACTTAAGCAAACAGATAAACAGATAACTTATTTTATCACTTTATATATAATATATATTTTTGTTTTTCTATAATAACTTTTAATATATTATATTTTATAAAAATTAAAACATATCATTATGATCACATTGTTTTTATGGACATTGCTATATGTACACTTCTCTTTCCTTAATTTTTACTAATTACACACCCCTTTCTCACATGATTTTTGTTAATGACGTGAGACCCAATGATTAAAATTTAATCTTCTCTCATATTAAAAATGAGGGTGTGTGATTAGCAATTGAGAGAGTGTGCACATAGAATTACCCATTTTTATCTACATTACGATATAAAATTTATTAGCCTCATAACTATTTTCTGCAACTGACCACTTATTATATTTTATATATAATATATAATTGTTTTATTTTCTGTAATAACATTTGATATTATATTTTATAAAAATTCAAATATGTATCATTATGATCGTAATTTTTGGACAATTCTATACGTACACCCCTCTCGGTTGCTAATCACACACCCCCCTTGTTAATGTGAGAGAAGATTAACTTTTAATTATTGAGTCTCACATCATTTACAAAAAGGCTATTTCTTCATGCACCACCTCTCATTTCTCATACATCACCTTTATACATTTGACCTATAAATATTTATTTTATGATTGGACAAAAGTGTTTAAACAAATAAATTATAATGATGAATTGTGAAAAAAGACACATTTTAGGTCAAATATAGGATGTAGATGTGGTGTATGAAGTAACACCCTTACAAAAAACATGTGAGTAAGGGGGTGTATGATTAGTAAAAATTAAGTAAAAGGAGGTGTACATATAGCAGTGTCCCAATTTTTTTTTATCTATATTCCAGTTTATAATTTATTTCGTTCGAACTATTTTTGAAATGATATTGTGTAGTTATAATTCCGCTGGAATGCACAGGTAAACAACCTTGTTAATAATGAATTAATACTTTTAACTAGATGGATGGGATTGATGGTTAGAAAACGGATACCTAAATTATATTCTTTTTATTAATTTTAAAAGAATTGGATGTATATAATACTATAATAGAGTAGAATTACAATAATGAAAAATAGAGATATTCGTGTAAAAAACCTATAATAAGTTTGACTATTTTAGCGATTAAAACTCTAATTATTTTTTATTACACAAAAAACTCACAACTGTTAATATCTCATGTAACATCCCGTTTTTGTGATAATTGCGTGGAATTATTTTAGTGGATATTTAAATAATTAATATCGTGTTGGACCAATGAGATCCCGAGTAGTGGATTGATACGTGTCGGGTTGTGAGTTACGTGTCTCCGAGTAATTAATTTAGTGGATTAATTATATATTTGGGTTCGTGGATGTAATTGGGTTAAGTGGATATTAGTTGTGAAAATGTGTTATCGGGTTCGGGTTAGTGGATCGGAACCCGCCTAAAAGAGGAAAGTTTATATACGTGTGTTCCTTTTTCTTTCTTTCCTTATTGAGAAAGCGTGATAGTGTGTGTGTGTGTGAAAGTGTGTGTGGGTTCGTGAGGGAGCAGCAGCAAGGGAGAAAGCTTCTAAAATCCATGCTTAAGTTGCTGAAATTCATCTCCAACCTCCCTTCTTGTGTTCTTGAAGTTTGAAAGGTGAGTAATCTTTAATCCGAATTTGATTTCGTGTGCTAGTTGGGTTGGTATATTGAGAAATGGCATAGCAAGTGTTGAGCAGTGTTTTGAGATAGTTTCTGAAGATTTTTATGTGCTGAAATCGAGTTTTGGAGGTGAAAACCCTCCTGGTTCAGCCATGGTGTCGAGCAGGGAAGGAAGAAGACAGCAGTAAGCGCGGCCGCGATCGGCCAGGCGCGACCGCGATGCGGGCGCGGCCGAGACCCTCCTGGGCGCGGTCCGCGATCGGGGTGAGGGTAGTCGGGTCGGTTTTGGAGCTTCGGGAATCTGTGGGAGTTGTGCTATGGGTCATATATGGTTGTGATAATTGTGTTTGGGTTCGAGTTGGGTTTTGATCGGGTTCTTGGAGTTTCGTTGGATTGTTTATTGAGTCGGGTTCATGTTCATTATGAGTCTGTAATATGTGTTCGTGGATCAGTATTAACGAGTTGGGACTCGTGTGATTTCAGGGACGAGTCAGCGAGCCGAGCCGAGTCAGAGATTCCGGGATTAGTGGATCGATCAGGTGAGTACGCGAGATCTTTTAAAAAGACCGGTCGTTGTCTTTTGGGTCATTTTGTGTAATACTTCATATGTGAATATATGAACTGTGTTGAGATGGTGGGCAATACGAGTTGCCCCTCAAGTATGATCCTTCCTTTCTTTATATGTGGATATAAAATTATGTATGAGATCCATGATACCGTGATTGCGATGAGTTATCGCGGGAGCTGGGTAGCTCTGTTCAACCCTGAGTAGGGTCCCCATATATATATGGTTGTGTTTATTCTCAGGTCGCTCCTGAGCCTATGAGTCCTGTTAGCCATGAGTATGGCTAGGGTGCAGGAGGGGAAGAGTTTCCCCATTTGAGATGAGTATCTCATTGAGCATTGGATCTCATATGTCTCTGAGCAGGGACTTGTGTGGCATGAGCATGCTATGTGTTCATACCTGTATTGAGATGTTGATTGCCAGGGACAGAGATTGAGCTTGTGTTGTGTGTATGTGCTACGTGTATGCATGTTATGTGTTTCTGTGCAGAGTCTAACCCTCGAGTACTCACGAGCTTTCGAGCTTACGTATTCGAGTCTTCCATGTTCAGGGCATCAGTGACAGGATTTGTAGCCGTGCTTGATGAGCTGGGATCGGGAATCATCTGGGGAGCTTGGTGTTAGTTTTGTGTAATGATCTAATCAGTGTTAATTATGTTAGCAGCTTTTGGGATTATGTAATCAGTGGATTATATGTTGATAGTGTTCGTATAAAAGTTTTAAATTATCAGTGAATTCGGTTTATCCTGTGACATGTGTTTAATAGAGTATTGCGATGCTGCCACCTGTGTATTGTATTGACGTGGCATTTCCGGGATCGGGAGGGGTGTTACAGTATGGTATCAGAGCTTGTGGTTTGAAGTCTGAGTATCATTAGTGGATGCTTAACTTAAACCTTGTTTCGATCCATGGGGGATCCATTGCGATTGATTTTAGTGGAGTTAACTAACCTGGCTTAGTGTATAACGCTGGGTGACTTATTAGTGGTTCTCAATTGTTTTGATTTGTGCAGATAGTTATGGCAGATCAGGGCGAGGGATCCGGCGCGGGCAAGCCGGAAGGGGACGAGTTCATTCGTAAGTCAGAGCTTCTGGGGGTATTGACTGAGTTTTACAGGCAGCAGAGAGAGCAGGAGCCGGAACAGGATCAGGATATGGGACCACGTGCTGGGGGTGGTCAGGATACGGGCACGGGTGCCTCTTCATCAACGTCTCGGCGAGGGGGTTCGTTTAAGGATTTCATGTCTGGGAATCCGCCAGAGTTTAGAGGCGGGGGTGAGCCAGGGATGGCTATGGCATGGGAGCGCGAGGTAGAGGCTGCCTTTCGAGTTGCGCATGTGGAGCCGAGAGATATGGTTGGGTATGCGGCTTATCTGTTGAGGGGAGGGGCATTGCAGTGGTGGAAATCTATCGAGTCGGCTATGACATCTTCTGCAGCTTTTGCGATGACGTGGGATCAGTTTAGAGCCATGTTCGAGCTGCAGTACATTCCTAGAGACGAGAGGCGGGAGATGGAGCGGCGATTCCTGCATCTGCAGCAGGGTGAGATGACAGTGCAGCAGTACGTGGACCAGTTTAATGAGTATTCGCAGTTTGCTACCCATCACATCGCCACCGAGCAGCGAAAGGCCGATGCGTTCATTGATGGACTGAGAGCCGATATCAGAGAGTTCGTTGGGATGCATGAGACGCCTACGTTCGCCAGAGCGTTAGAGATGGCCCGCATCAGAGAGCGGGAGATAGTCAAGCAAAGAGAAGACCTGTCCTTTCAGCGCAGGCGTGTAAGGACACCCGAGCGGTCCTCAAGAGACCGGAGGCATTCCAGAGATGATTCCAGGGAGCGGCGTTCAGGTCAAAGTTCGAGAGACAGACGAGACAGGGATAGAGACAGAGACAGGGATAGGGAGCGGAGGTCGAGTGGACCAGGGCGGAGCCAGCGATCAGATAGTCAGAGTCAGAGGCAGAGTTCGAGATATACAGAGCAGAGTCAGAGCAGTGTAGGGCAGAGGCCTCGAGATGGGGGCGATAGGGGAGGCAGTTCGGTTGGAGATCGGGAGTGCCCGAGATGCCACCGACGCCATAGTGGGCCGTGCGTGCCCAGGTGCTATCGATGCGGTCAGCGTGGGCATGCTGCCGCCACGTGTACAGTCCCAGAGCCGTTGTGCTTCCGTTGTGGGAGACCGGGGCACAGAGTACGAGATTGTCCAGAGATGGGGCCAGCGATACAGGGTACGAGTTCCAGTGGGGCTAGAGCTGAGTCGTCGTCATCCGGTCGTCATGATTCTCGGGCGCGGGGTCGGGTGTTTCAGGCGACCGCAGAGGAAGCTCGAGATGCTACTGATGTGATATCGGGTATGCTTTTTTGAGCTTGCTTAGAGTGTGTGTCAGTTGTGGGGCGGGCTATTGGGCTATGTCTGTGATAAGTGTATGTGTTCTGTTGTGTGTGACTGCTTCGCTTTGTCTGTGGTTATGTGGCTCAGTGATAAAGGTGTAGAAGGGTTGTGTATGGGTTATATGTGATTGTTGTATCTGGGTATGTGTGTGAGAATGAGATATATTGTGGTAAGATGGATTATCAGAGTTCTGGAGTTGGGCATTGTGTCATATTAGTGGATCAAATTATGTGAATAATTAATGCGAGTGTGTTTGTGATTGTGGGATTCAGTGACAGAGGGGCGAAATTGTGTATATTGGCTGAACGGGGTATATATGTGTAGTCAATGTGCTAGAGTTGGGCTACTGTGATCTGGGTGTGTATGTGAGAACGGAATATATTGTGATGTGCTAGTGGATTGATCAACCCTGATAGTGGATTATCATATTGATAGTGGATTTAAGCCCTTGTGTGTGTGCTATCCATATCTATGATATTGCGTATTATGAGGCGTGGTTATTAGTTGTAGTGAAAAGAGTTGAGAATTTTGTTGTGATAGTGGATTAATCTATTGCGAGTGGATTTAATCCCTTTATGAGTTTAACCATGTTTTCGGGCCTGCGATAGTGATGTGATGGAGATATCGTTATGTGTTGTGTTAGTGGATGATCTGTATAGAGTTATATGAGTATGTGATGAGAAAGTGCGAAGACTGATGGATTGAGATCATGTGTGGATTTAGTGGCTTATGAGGTGACGCCACGTGAAGACTCTGTGAATAGAGGATCTATCAGTTGCCGATATGTGAATTAGGGGATTTAATTGAGCTATTAGTGGATTGTCTAATTGAGTTAAAGATTCGAGGGAGTCGACTTGTTTCGAGAGTTGAAATAGAGACGTGTATTAGTGATGATTGTGCCAATCCGAGTTCAAATGCGAATTTATCAAGAGTTGTTGATGATGTCGAGAGTTGTGAGTCAACATTTACGGGGAATTTGACTTAGAGATGTGTATTGCGAATGGCTTGCGATAGATTCCGGGGACGGAATCTTTTTAAGAGGGGAGGATTTGTAACATCCCGTTTTTGTGATAATTGCGTGGAATTATTTTAGTGGATATTTAAATAATTAATATCGTGTTGGACCAATGAGATCCCGAGTAGTGGATTGATACGTGTCGGGTTGTGAGTTACGTGTCTCCGAGTAATTAATTTAGTGGATTAATTATATATTTGGGTTCGTGGATGTAATTGGGTTAAGTGGATATTAGTTGTGAAAATGTGTTATCGGGTTCGGGTTAGTGGATCGGAACCCGCCTAAAAGAGGAAAGTTTATATACGTGTGTTCCTTTTTCTTTCTTTCCTTATTGAGAAAGCGTGATAGTGTGTGTGTGTGTGAAAGTGTGTGTGGGTTCGTGAGGGAGCAGCAGCAAGGGAGAAAGCTTCTAAAATCCATGCTTAAGTTGCTGAAATTCATCTCCAACCTCCCTTCTTGTGTTCTTGAAGTTTGAAAGGTGAGTAATCTTTAATCCGAATTTGATTTCGTGTGCTAGTTGGGTTGGTATATTGAGAAATGGCATAGCAAGTGTTGAGCAGTGTTTTGAGATAGTTTCTGAAGATTTTTATGTGCTGAAATCGAGTTTTGGAGGTGAAAACCCTCCTGGTTCAGCCATGGTGTCGAGCAGGGAAGGAAGAAGACAGCAGTAAGCGCGGCCGCGATCGGCCAGGCGCGGCCGAGACCCTCCTGGGCGCGGTCCGCGATCGGGGTGAGGGTAGTCGGGTCGGTTTTGGAGCTTCGGGAATCTGTGGGAGTTGTGCTATGGGTCATATATGGTTGTGATAATTGTGTTTGGGTTCGAGTTGGGTTTTGATCGGGTTCTTGGAGTTTCGTTGGATTGTTTATTGAGTCGGGTTCATGTTCATTATGAGTCTGTAATATGTGTTCGTGGATCAGTATTAACGAGTTGGGACTCGTGTGATTTCAGGGACGAGTCAGCGAGCCGAGCCGAGTCAGAGATTTCGGGATTAGTGGATCGATCAGGTGAGTACGCGAGATCTTTTAAAAAGACCGGTCGTTGTCTTTTGGGTCATTTTGTGTAATACTTCATATGTGAATATATGAACTGTGTTGAGATGGTGGGCAATACGAGTCGCCCCTCAGGTATGATCCTTCCTTTCTTTATATGTGGATATAAAATTATGTATGAGATCCATGATACCGTGATTGCGATGAGTTATCGCGGGAGCTGGGTAGCTCTGTTCAACCCTGAGTAGGGTCCCCATATATATATGGTTGTGTTTATTCTCAGGTCGCTCCTGAGCCTATGAGTCCTGTTAGCCATGAGTATGGCTAGGGTGCAGGAGGGGAAGAGTTTCCCCATTTGAGATGAGTATCTCATTGAGCATTGGATCTCATATGTCTCTGAGCAGGGACTTGTGTGGCATGAGCATGCTATGTATTCATACCTGTATTGAGATGTTGATTGCCAGGGACAGAGATTGAGCTTGTGTTGTGTGTATGTGCTACGTGTATGCATGTTATGTGTTTCTGTGCAGAGTCTAACCCTCGAGTACTCACGAGCTTTCGAGCTTACGTATTCGAGTCTTCCATGTTCAGGGCATCAGTGACAGGATTTGTAGCCGTGCTTGATGAGCTGGGATCGGGAATCATCTGGGGAGCTTGGTGTTAGTTTTGTGTAATGATCTAATCAGTGTTAATTATGTTAGCAGCTTTTGGGATTATGTAATCAGTGGATTATATGTTGATAGTGTTCGTATAAAAGTTTTAAATTATCAGTGAATTCGGTTTATCCTGTGACATGTGTTTAATAGAGTATTGCGATGCTGCCACCTGTGTATTGTATTGACGTGGCATTTCCGGGATCGGGAGGGGTGTTACATCTCACGCAAATGAGATCGATACTACTGGTTTGTAACCGGTTGAAAGTCACAGTCACCGTCGACAAGTAAACAATGACCACCAAAATTTCTCGAAAAAGTAAATTCCAACAAAAAAACACAGATTTAAACAAAGAAATCAACTAAAAATATAGATTTGAAGCGTAAAATACAGACAAGTGAGTTCGTTAGAATGAAGTTTCGTCGGAGACGAAGGTTGTTCAGCTGACTACAACCAATTCATTAGGTTGCAAATCATTTTTTTAAAAAGAATCTAATTTTGATAATTTTTAGTCAGTTGGAGTTTTTACGCAATAAAAATTAGTTGAGGGTTTTAATAAAAAAAATAATCAAACTTGAAAGTTTTTTGCGTAAATTTCCCAAAAAAATATGGAGATTTATGATATACACTTTTGGTATTTATTTGATTCTCTTTGTTAAATCAAGGAATAAATACCAAAACTATATAAATGATATAATTATTTAAATCATTCGTATTTCTATTCTTCACGATTCAACCATGAATGCATCCTAAGTGAAAAAGTATATATATTTATACTCGGAGAATTCCATATGTATCCCTCATTTTATTGACATGATTGTATATCAGTGTTTATAATTTAACACTCGGTTCTTCCTCTTACTTATCAGTTATCGTTAAACAAAGCTCTTTCCAACTGTTATTTGAATATTTCTTACATACGCTGATACACACATTGCTTCTTTTTTCTTTTTTAAATTACATGATAAATATATGTTTTATAACTTGACAATAAAAGTTACATAGAAGTATAATTTGACATTAAATATTTTTGTAAATGATTATTTTGTTTGCTTATAAATTTATAAGATAAATTATAAGACATTGATGTAACAAGTATGGGGAAAAAAAACATGGAATGTGCTTTATAATAAGAGGATATTTGAATTTGGGTGATTATATTAGTTTTTCATGTTTAAAATATTTTTTTATATAATATAATATAATATTTGTTAATAAAAATTATATTTAACTTGGAATTTTTTTGTCTTTATATGTTTAAAACGTGATTATATTAAAAGTTTAAATCTCAAGTGTTTCTTTGCAATATTTTTGAACATGTATTCTATCAAAATGTAATTTCAAACATCCTTAATCTAAAACAAACTCTCCTTTGGTTACAAATTAATAATAGCAGTATTATCTAAAGAAAAAAAGTGACCCACTAGCCCATGGTCTAGTGGGGTTGAGTCCTGGCCTAGTTTAGTGGTGCACTCACATGGTTCCTATGGACCACCCTTTGGTTTTGGTATTTTCCATTTTTGGGTGACCAGGTTGGCAATTTGCATCATCATGAAATTTTAGTCATGGAAATTAATTTAGGTGACGTTTGATTTACGAAATTGAATTAAAAGATATTGTAATTTAAATTTAGTTTATTTGAGATTTTTGATAATAATGATATAGGTGTTCAATTTTTATTTATATACCATCAAATTCTTTGTTTATAAGAATTTGACATTACTACCAACTCATACATGAATTAGATACCAACTAATACAAAAATTAAATTACAATCTACATCCTTAACTAAGAGTAAAAAATTATCTTTTATTCATTACAACCAAACATACTAATGATTATATTTTAAATTACAATTTCTTCAAATTACATTCCGTGAACCAAACGTCACCTGAATGAAATTCAAAGGAATTAGAATTTATATTTTGGTTATTATTAGGGCTGCAACGAGTCGAGTTTTTATCAAGCAGCTCGAGCTTGGCTTGAATGAGCCGAGCTTCTATCGAGCTCGATCTCGAGCCCAAGCCCAAAACTCGAGTTTGAAAAAAGTAACGAGCCGAGCTCGAGCTTTAAATGACCCGACTCGAGTTCTTAGCGAGCCTTCTATATATGTATGGGAGGTGATTTGTACACATCACATTTTTGTCATGCACAACAATTTTAACTAAAAGTACTATTTTATCATTAATCATATTTTTATCACGTTTGTCTTGTACCTCTAAAAGTAAGAGTGAATTTGTCATTTTAGATAATATTGTTGTGTATGGCAAAAATGTGTTGTGTACAAATATATATTATGTCAAATTTATCAATTAAGTTGAGTATCGAACCTTATTTACACACACACACACACACACACACACACACACACACACACACATATATATATATATATATATATCGAGTGGACCTTTTATTAAGCAATTCAACATTTTCAAGTATTGAGCTGAGATTTTATGGAGTTCGAGCTCGAGCTATATGCCAAAAAAAAACTCAAAAATCATTTATAGAAATTCACGCTTTTCGAAGCCGAGCTCGAGCCTAATTCGAGTACTTATTGAGTCAAACTCGAGCCTATATGTTGAAAGCTTGTGGAGCTATCGAGCCGAGCTCAAGCCTACACAAAACGAATCGAGCCGAGCTCGAGCTCAACCCTAGTTATTAGCATGTTTGATGATAATGGATAAATGATAGTTTATAGTATTGGTTAAGGATATAGGTTGGAATCTAATTCATGTGTTGGTAGGAATGTCAAATTCTTATAAACACAAAATTTGATCGTAAATAAATAAAATATAACTTTATATTTTGTTACTAAAATTCCAAACAAGCAAAAGTTAAATTACAATTCTCCTTAATTCCGTTTGAACCAATCGTCATATTAGTTATTTTTTTATTTAAAAAAAATTAGCATATGTTTTAATACCTTTAATAGAAACAAGAGTAAATTATTTTGTTGATCTTTTAAATTTACCCATTATGACCGGTTCAATCCTTTAACTTTTGAAATTATTCAGCTAATCCTTTAAATAGGAATTATGAACACCAATGGTCATTTATTCACACGGAAAATTTTAAATGTCCTCACATTCCTCCAAACATTCATTTGAATAAAGGACCATTGTTGTTCAAAATTTTTATTTAAAGGACTGTCAGAGTAATTTCAAAAGTTAAAGGACTGAACAGGTCATAATAGGTCAACTTAAATGATCAACTGAGTAATTTACTCTAGAAACACAATTATATTCCATGATTGAATTTATGTAATACAGATCAAATAAAACATCATGGGCGTAACACACACGCACATATTAACACTTCAAATGTTTTTTATTGGAAAACTTTGAAACCAAAGTTTTGAACTCCTATTATAGGCATGAAGTTTGAAGACCATTTGATCTTTCACTTTTCTATTAATATGAGACAGAAAATGTCTTATATATTAGCCAAAACTAAAAATTCTTCGTGGATACAATGAAAGACATTTTGTCATATATAATATTATTTTAATCCAACAATCATAATTCATAGAGAGTTATCATACTTCACCATAAAAAAGAATCTACTACATATAATAATACATTCTAAGTCATTTCAGTACATGTTGTGAGGTTGCTGAAAGATATGATGTGACGTCCTCTATTTGGCATACGAGGAGCCATCCACATTAATTCCATCACATTTTATATTCATGTCAAACAAATGCTCATTTGTAAATATGTGGATTCGCTAAAAAAACATCATTTTCTATGGTAACGGATAACCCATGAGTATCACATATCAAAGAAAATTTTCATTCTCTAAGACAAAGCAGACATTGTTAGTTGAATTGGAGTCCTTTGTCAAGTCCGCTCGACCTAAAAGATTAAGTTGACATGTCTAGACTGTCTCCACTTCTAGCATATCGGATTCTTCCTAAGGTTGTACTTTTCTCGCTTCAATCACTAAGGGTGCGTTTGGTACAGAGAGTTAAGACTGGGGAAATTGAAATAAGAGGAATTCCCATGTTAACAAATATGAGAATTTCTCTTATTTCCATTTCTCTAGCTTTAATTCTCTGTACCAAACATAGTGTAATAGAAATAGGGGTCTTTTTCTCCTCAACGCCTTGAGTAACCCATATTATATCAACTCATCCTTGCCTTTAACTTGCGACATGTCAAAGTTGATCTTTCCATGATTCCATCAAATATTTCTACATTGAGCCTCATTGGGCTAAACTTTGACATTGCATCTGTATCTTGAAACCAACTGAAATATGTTTTCAATATGTTGGTACATCTCGTGTGACGATAGCAGTCTAAGTGGTCTTACATTGTGATTTAGCATGTGTTTGCTATAAATATATTATATATGATTGATGCTTATTAGTGTTTGTATGTTTGAACTTGATGTAACGTATTACAAGAAGTTCAAACATAAAGTTCAAAAATAAAATCAATCATAAGGTAATATCATAAGTTTTATCACTTAAGAGTTTAAGTATTTTGGCTAGATTCGAATTTCTTAAGGGAATACATTCGAATCTGAGATAGATTCGAATGAGTCCATAGATTCGAATAGGCTAGATTCGAGACTGTCAATATGGACAGATTCGAATGGGCCTTGGGCCAGATTCGAGGTTGGCCCACAACAGACTCGAATCAGGGTCTATAATTAGGGATAGACTCGAATAATTAGAGGACTTTTTGCAGAATTCGTGAGGAATTAAGCAAGAGGCGATCTCGAGTTTATCAGCTAGGTGAGTGCCGTTTCGGAGAGAATTAGTACGTAGGATCGTTCGTGTGTCGTTCGTTCAGCGTCTAATAGTCTCCGTGTTCCGTTGGTTGAGAGTTGTCCGTCTAACCGTCAACGAGGATTCCGCACTCGTTCACGGATCCGCGTCTAGATAGATCTTGCAGTCGTAGACCTTACAAGTGGTATCAGAGCCTACGGAGTGTTCTTGGTGTTCTTCGTGTTCATCAGATACATTCTAGGTTTCTTGACGCTAGTTGGACGGTTTTGCTCTCAAAAACGTGTTTCTGAGCTTAGCAAATTCATATTCGGGAAACACTTTGTGGTTTTTCACGTTTTTGATCGAAATCATTATTTTTCGTTTGAAAAATAGTGATTTAATCTGTAAAACGTCAAAAAATCAAAGTGTTAGCCGTTTTTCGAGTTTGCGGCGCTCGAATCTATAGGGGTAATTAGGGTTTCACTCTAGTCTCGAGTCTAACCTAAATACGCTCCTTTCGAGTCAATTTCAGAGAGTTTCGAGTCTACTTTGTTTCGAATCTGTTACTTCATTCGAATTGGATCTCGAGTCTGTGTTGTTTCGAGTTTATTTCGAGTCTGTTACTGTTTCGATTCTGTGCTTCGATTCTGCTGCCATTCGAATCTGCTGAGCCTTCGATTCTAAGGACCATCGAATCTAAGGAGTTGTTCGAATCTGACATAATTTCGAATCTAATTGACTTTTAAGACTTAATCGAATTTAATCTCAACAGATTTTATATTAATTAGTTTCGAATCTATCTAGATTCGAATAAGTTAGTCTAAATCAGTTTCGAATTAAATTAATTAAGTTCAAATTAAATTTGTTTCAGAAAAGATGTCAAATCTTCAGAAATTCCTTGAGATGGATCACGAAGTTGGGAAGGCAAATGCACCGCCAAAGCTGATGAAAGTTGAGGACTATTACTGGTGGAAGGACAGATTTACAGATTTTGTCCGATTCAATGATATGCGCATGTGGGTGTGCATAGATGAAGGGTACATTCCGCCAGTATCTGAAGTTGAAGGCCGTCAAAAGGTCTTGTCATATCAGATGATGAAAGAGGATGACAAGAAACTATTTGAAGCTGAAAACAAAGCTTTCTCCATAATCCGTATGGCTTTACCTCAAGATATTTTACACACATTTCGGACTCAAAGGACGTCGAAGGAACTTTGGGAGTCTCTCCAGAAAAGGTGTGAAGGTAATCCTCGGGTGCGTAGAAAGCGTACAGAGCTGTTGACCCAACAGTTTGCGATTTTCAAGGCAATTAAGGATGAACAGTTGGATGATATTATCACAAGGTTCTATCATCTGATAACGGAACTTGAAAGTCATGGAATTGAGTATTCGGACACTGACAAGAACAACAAGCTTCTTGATGCCCTACCAGCCAAATGGGCTATGTACGTGGCAATGATTAAGCTGAATGAGGACAAATATTATGCTCAATCACTTGATGACATTGTGGGAACGTTGAGGGCATATCACTTCGAGATGATTAAGGCTGAGACTGATTACGAGCAAGTCCAGAATCCGGCAATGTATTTTGGAAAGACATCTAAATCATCAGTGACAGCTGAACCGAAAAGTGCTACAGCGTTTTTCACCGGAGAAACGTCATCGCCACCAGAGTCCGAAGACTCACTGAATCGCGCGTTCTTAGGGTTAGGAAGATCGGAAGAACCGCAACCTCAAGTCCATCAGGCACCGACAAGTCAGAGCTATTCGAAGATGCCGATGAGCGCAAAGTCCGCAGAAGAACATTTGAATCTGCTTGCTTCCTTTGTGGCAGCTTATGGAAATTGTGTTCAAGGGAAAATCAATGACCCAGCTCTATGGGATGAAGATTACGATCAGGTCGACCCTGATGACTTAGAGGAAATGGATCTTAAGTGGCAACTGGCCATGGTGACCCAGAGGGTAAAAAGATTCATCAAGCGAACTGGGAGGAATCTGCAAATGAACAACAAAGGGATAGGATTTGATAAGTCTAAAGTCAAATGCTACAACTGTCAGGGATTGGGACACTTCGCCAGGGAGTGTCAAAGACCGAAGGTAGAGTCATACCAAGGACAGAGTCAGCATCAAGGACAGTACCAAAATCAGTCCCAACAAAGATACCTTCCGAGTTCCTCATCTGGTCAAGCCAATCTAGCGGGTCTACTATCCAATGTCACTTCTGACAGACAGCTAGATGGTACCTATGACTGGAGTTCACATCCTGAGTCCAATGCTAGAGCTTTCATGGCTGAAGTTACTGAGAATGGTTGTGACGAAGACGAGCAGATCACACGGGACAGCAGTCCGATGTGGGTAGAGAAGGCGAATGATCAGACCGTGCTGGAGTTTGCTGCTCAGATGGCCAACGTGGAATCTGATAACTCTAAGGTTAGTCTTTCTTATTCTCTATTTTCAGAATTATGTGCTTTGTGTGCTACTTCTAATGATAGGTTAAATCTAGTCTTAGAATCACATAAAACCATATCTGCTCAAAATGATAACTTAAAAATAGAAAATGCTAGCCTAAATGATATAAAGCAAGATTTAAAAGAAAAGCTTAAGGCTGATGCTCAAGACGTGGTAGTTCTAAAAGACAAACTCAGCGAGCAGTGTGTTAGGATAGAACTAATGTATGAGCACGTAGAGGCCTTAACTAAAAGTCTTAAGGACAAGGATATAGAGCTAGCCGAGACTAAGGTTAAGGTAGCAGAGGCAAATAGCAAGCTGGAAAAGTTTAGGAATTCGAGCCTAAACCTAGGAAAAGTCTTAGATGCCCAAAGATAGTCTAAGAAACCTGTAGGTCTAGGTTTTCACGAAATTCCTCCACCATTCAATGCGAACTATGTGCCTCAGCCTCAGGAGAAAACTGACAAGTCAGTAGACTTAGAGGACCTACCTGAACCAACACCTGAGCCTACAGTTGATAATACACCTAAGGTGGTTGACTCAACCGTCAAGGTCAAGAAAGTGAAATTTGTGTCTTCCTCCAGTGAAACACCTGCAGGAAAACAGAAAATTTCATGGGCTGACCAGGTCGAAGAGACAGACACTGTAGATGTACCAAAGGATGTAGACACTAGTGAGACACCTAGATCTAAGGGACCAACCAAAAAGTCCATGGATAAGATGTCTTGCTTTAGATGTCACGCGAAAGGGCATGTTGCTTCTCACTGTCCACTTAGGAAAGCAGATGTTACCCCTAAGACAGTGAATCCAACACCTGTTAAGCCCTCACCCAGTGTGGCAAGCAGCAGTAGTTCTCAACCTACCGAGAAAACTGTGCAGGCCGCACCCAAACAAGTTGTGAAAAACACACCGGTTAAGGTTGGACCAAAGGAAGTGATTAGGACAAATTCACCGAATCGTGTCATTAATCAATCTAGGTCAGCACCACAACAAGTCTATAGGAGCACCACACCTAGCAGGTCACATACTCCAGTTAGGTCTCATACTCCAGTTAGACAATATGCACCGATAAGAGCTCAAGGATCATAGTCAGAAATGGCATATAATAGGAATTATTCTAGAGCTCCACAACAAATGCCTACACCAAGGCAAAGAGTGAACTTAAATCACTCGGCACCACAACAGAACTCAGTTCAAAGGCCCAAGTCACCTGAACGGCGAGATGGGTACTTGAAAGAGTTCACGTATGTGGACGAGAATGGTATTACCAAGTCAGTCATGGCTTGGGTTCCCCGTGATAACTAACCTATTTTCTTTCATGTGCAGGAGATAACTACTGGTCCAAACAACAAGTGGTTCGTCGACAGTGGTTGCTCCAGGCACATGACGGGGGAAAGAAGTCTTCTCACAGACTTCAAGGGGGGTAATAGGGGATTTGTATCATTCGCGGGTAACAAGGGTGGAAATATCACTGGAACTGGAGAAGTCACTAATGGGACGATTACTTTGGATCAAGTTTATCACGTTGATAAACTGGTTCATAATCTCATTAGTGTCTCTCAAATCTGTGATAAGAAGAACTCGGTGTTATATACTGACACTGAGGCGTTAGTGCTAAAGCCTGGATTCAAAATACCTGAAGATTGGATATTTATGCGGGCGCCAAGGAAGAATGACTTGTACATGCTCGATATGAACAAGCCAGATACTTCGATGGGTCCGATCTGCTTACTATCAAAAGCTTCAGAGACGGAGTCCGTACTGTGGCACAGACGCATGGCTCACCTGCACCTGAGGAAGATGAATTACATTACGAAGCATGGACTGGTGCAGGGTGTGCCCATGAAAAGTTTTCAGTTCGAGGATAAGTGTCTACCTTGCATGAAGGGCAAACAACACAAGAAGACACACAAGTCCAAGAAGCAGAATTCCATAGCCTCAACATTCGATCTGTTGCACATGGACCTTTTCGGCCCAATCAACAAAAGGAGTATTGGAGGTAGTTGGTACTGCTTAGTTATCACCGACGATTACTCACGTTTTTCTTGGGTTTTCTTTTTAGGTACGAAGGACGAGACGGCTGCAAGGCTCATCGGGTTCTTGGACCAAGTGGAGAACTCATACGGAACTAGGGTTAAATGTATTCGTAGTGATAATGGAACTGAATTCAAAAACACTGTAATTGGTGTATATTGCCTATCAAAGGGCATAGTGCATCAATTCAGTGCACCATATGAACCTCAACAGAATGGGGTGGCCGAACGTAAAAATAGAACTTTGATTGAGGCTGCAAGGACTATGCTTTCGGATTCAAAGCTTCCTACCATGTTTTGGGGGGAGGCAGTGAATACCGCGTGCCACATTTTAAACCGAGTCCTTACAGTCAAATCATTGAACAAAACATGCTATGAAATTTTGAATAAACGGCCACCTAACTTAACTGGATTCGAACCGTTTGGAGTACAATGCACACTTTTAAGAACAAAACATCAACCGAAGTTTGGTGAAAAGGCTGACGAAGGATACTTCCTAGGTTATGTGCCAAACTCACCAAACAAACGGGTGTTTAACAAAACAACTGGTACTGTGGAGATTGTGTATAATATTGAAGTCTCAAGTTATACACATGAACCCCAAACTGGTCCGGAATGGATATTTGACTATGATAAATTATTTGAGTCATTTAACATTCCTCTGGATGATAATGCAGGTACAATCGAGAAGGACATGGCGACGTTGCATCTGAACGACGATGGCCAAATCTTTCCAAGGACCACGTTCGAATCTACATCCGAGCCTACTGCGACTGTAGATGGATCTCCAGAAGTTGTTGATCAAGAGACACCTAACACTGAGAATCAGACTCAAGCTTCAAGTTCTAACTCTGAGGAAAACGTCCGTGAGGAGGAAAATGTAGAAGCTGAGCCTGTTCCCCCTTTAGGTGAAATAGGATCCAACTTAGGAGATAATCTAAGGGTTGATGAAATAGAGACCTCTAGGATTAACAAGAACCATCTAATAGAAAGCATCATAGGAAATCCTAACGAGGGTGTGAGGACTCGGAGTAGTGTAAATAACAACACTGTGTTGTTGTCGATGATAAACGACTCCGAGGCATATCACACATGTCTATATTCGTGTTTCATATCGCAAGTAGAGCCCAAAAATGTGCAAATGGCACTTAAGGACAACTCTTGGGTTAAAGCGATGCAGGAAGAACTTTCACAATTTAGGAAACTAGAAGTGTGGGAGTTAGTTCCGTTACCTCGAGGGGAGATTGCAATAGGAACCAAATGGGTTTTTAAGTGCAAGAGAGACGATCGGGGTATAGTCACGCGCAACA